>RJWH01004106.1:0-117500 GCA_004363575.1 Solenodon paradoxus | reverse complement strand
GGGCGTCCTCCTCCTCCAGCCTGCTCCCGGCCCGCCGCACAGCCATTCAGCCACTCTCCGTTTCATGACCCAAGTGATAAGGATGAAACATTTTAAAATAACCAAAAGGTAGACACACCAAAAAGCCTGATGAAACATTAAATGAATGTAGTGTAACACATTATCTTTGCTTCTGCACATTCAAAAAGCGCAATGAACTAAAACATTGCATTAGGCTGAGAATAAAGCTCAAAATTAAATTGGCTCAAAGGGTCCGGGGTAGTGGTTCGCACACTGTGAATGCGGGCCCTTCGGTCACGTGACCTCCTGCTCCCTGTGAGGGCTCCCGTGAAAGGTGAGGCGGGGTTCAGGGTGATAGCTCTGCCCTCCCGGCCTACCTGATGGCAGATCCCCAAACCAGCCGTGCTAATGGTGGTTTTTTCACTGTAAAATTGCTTCCATTTTCCAACACTTAAGTGCAGCGATGTCAGCAAACATAAAATATGAGCAACTTGGTAAAAGATGGAAAACAGACCCAATAAAGAAGACATATTCAAAAATATAAGACTGCCCCTTCAAATCAATAAATAAAGACAAGCATTTCATACCCTAATGCATCTATCCATGACCATTATAAATGAGTTTCTTGCCAGAAAATACACTTCTTACCACAAGCGCCATTATTTAAAGTTGTCTGTTTAATGCACACTTAGTATATTTCCTCATCCAAAGCTGCTCTGCATAATTAGACAACATCCATTCTTAAAAACTAAAGTAGATGCCAAAAACGCAATACGTAAGGCAGGACAGTGCACAAATTCACATCTTCAGAAGTTACGTGTGGGCTCAGAAAAAGGAAAGGGAGAGAAAATCACTGCGATGATGGCCCCGGTCTCGCTGGGGGCTCTCGGGAGCCAAGCTGGCAGCGTGGGGACCAGCCGGGGGCATGTCTGCCGGGGGGGAGTCCACACACCCACCGGGAGGGTGGGCTGAGCTGCCTGCTGGAGGTGCCTGAGCGCCCTGCCTTGGGGTGCGCCCTGCTGAGGGCAGCGGTCCCCGGTCCTCAAGCCTCAGCAAGGGGTTTCTGGTCTTATAAGAGGAAACAGGTTGACACACTCTTCTCACTCACAGGGCCCAAGGGAGGCTTCCAGGAAAAAGTCCAAGGACTGCCTGAGTCTCATGTCCTTCTGCTTCCTTCCTGAGTTTGCTTTTATCCCTTACCAGTGCCGCCCACTCTTCGCTGTGCTTTTCTCCCCCATCGCCAGAGCCTACCAGTGTCTGCCGTGGTCCACCTCTTCCCTGACAAGTCGACTCAGGGAACGTTTGACTCATTAAATGATGGCTCTTGGTCAGGTGATTATTTAGAGCAAAGTGGGAATGTTTCAGTCTGTTAGTCAAAGCAGCTCGGCCAGCAGGCCGGCACCTGTGCAAGAGACGATGAGGTCCCCAAGTCATCAGAATCAGAGACATTGAGACGGTCTTTGAGGGAGCTCCCCACGGCCCTCTCCTGTGATTTGATCGCCATCTCACCACGCTTTTTCTCAAGGCGAGACCTTTGCGTACCTGGAGGCAGGTGGTGAGACGTCCCAAGGGCCACAAAACGAGTGAATAGAACAAAGACGTTTCAGGCTGTGTGTGACGCCATGACTTAAAGAACAAGGGATGCTACCAAAAAACGTTTTTCTTTTCGTTTCTGTTTTTCAGGTATTTCTATATATGGGAATTGAGTACTTACTCTAGGATCCTCTGAACTTCCTGCTCACAGGTGCCTGGAGGGTGTGGAATAAAAACAGGCATCTCTGATGTGGCCTGGTTGAGTCTGCCGGGCTGGGCCAGGGAGGCCCCCTCGCAGGAGCAGGTGGGGTCACTGTGTCTGGTGAGCATCTTGCCGTGTGGAGCGAGTTTTCCACCCAGTGCCGGCCATACCCCCACCATGTCCCTGGTCAGCACGGAATCCAGTTGTCTTCACCTCCGAGTCCTGGGTCCTTCGAGACTGTGAGCAGAGGCGACCTTCACCTTAAGCAAAGCCCATCACGGGATTTCACGACAGTCCTGGCCGATCAGGCCCAGGGGCGACAGGTAGTCTTTACCGTCACATGTCTGCGGGGTGGGGACATGGTAGCGATTTTGTCTTTTCTCTCCAAAGGGAACAAAAAGCAGAAACTCCTTACTTTTGGGCCCTTGGACAGTTCCGTCTGCAGGTTTTGTTGCCTCGATCCGCAAGAAGCATCCTGGAAACAGGTCCACACCGTGAGCACGTCGGAGCAGAAAGGCGGGGAGGACGTCAGTCTTGGAGGCGATCGCCCTTGTTTGAATTCGGCTGCGCCTCACACTGTCACTGTCCTGGCCCTGCTCTCAGTGGCTTCTTCCGTTGCACATCACAGAAAACGTTCCTCAGGCTGCAGATTTAGAGACACAGCCCGGGAAATGGACGCTGAGTAGACAGACATTCCTGAGTCACAAAGAAGGGAAGAGAAAGATGTCAACTTAGGAAGCGACCGTTGATAGAGCCTTTGCCGCCTTTAGATACTGACAGGACACAGTCGTGAACACAGGACGGAGAAAGACTGTGACATTTCCAGGTGGGCTCCGGAGCAGCTCCCTGCTCTGAGGGTTGCTTGGAAGTCCTCAGAGTTTCCCTGGGGGTCTGCAAAAGGCAGCAAGGGGCAGTCCTGAAGGGGAGCTGGTGGCCTACATCGCCACAGGTCATCTGTGAGCCTCCAGTGTGCGAAAGTACTGCTGCAAGTCATTTCCACATAATGAAAAGCTCGTTGGAATAAAACGGTGGCGGGAAGCAGAAAGACAGCCCTTTGTTTGTCGCTGCTTAAGGCAAACTTGTAAAAAAGGCAACTTTCCAAAACCACGGGGAGGCAGGGCACCCTTTCCCCATCCCACCCATGTCTGCTTGACTTGCAGCCCTGGAGGGCGTGCAGACACGTGCTGTGTGTGGGCCATCTCGGGACACACCCTGCGTGACGGTGAGGGACAGTCTCCTTTCCGAAGCGCTGCTGCTTGTCCGAGTCACGATGAGGGCGTGACCGGAGCCATGGAAGACTGCTCTCCCACAGTGGCCACCCTGACCTGGCCAGCAGCTTCCAGAGACCCGGTGCGCTGAGCGGGCTGAGGAACGAGCAGAAGGCCTGGCTCTGCCTGCCGCGCGCCACGTGGGGTCGGCCTATTGACGTGGACCCTCACGTGAGCCGTGTTTGTGACCAACCCTCTGCTCTCCCCAGAGGCCCCAGAGCTGAGAGTTCTGCAGGGGCAGGGGTGGAGGCTTTGCCGGGCTCCCGAGAGCAGCGGCGCAGCTGCGAAGGCGTCCACAGGTCTCAGGCCAGCGGCAGGCAGCATGGACGCGGGCTGGCACCGCCCGGGACACAGAGCCAGCGCCGCGCGCCCCAACGTGCCAGGTCTCTGCCTGGTCCCTGCCTTTCCTCCCTCTCCTGGCCCCCAGACCGAATGCCTCCTCGCCCATGGTTTCATGTGAAAGCCGGAGTCTGGAGGGGCTGAGATTTCCGTCACTGCATTTCCTCTAAATCGCAGCTGCTGCAGTGAACTGAAGGCCGTTTCCCCCCTCTTCTTCCAGAATGTGCCGAATCCAGGAGAAACCTGGCAAGGCGACCTAGAACAGAATGAATTGAATGAATTGCCTTATTTCTTTAGAGACTGAGGAAAGCACAACACACCCAGTATATTTCAGTATTCTACATCAGCCCTAAAATCCTATTGCTTCCATATGTTATTGCTTTCTGCTAACAAAGCCCTAGGTGACCTCCTGCGATGGTGCACGGAGGAAAACACTGTCCCCGAATGAGGAAAGCGCTGTCCCACCTCTGCCCGCACGTCGTGTGAGCGTGGGCGAGTCTCACACAGCGTGGCTCTCACATGAGCTCACAATCACACATCCGCTGGAAAGATTACTTCTCTCCTCTTTCTTTTACAACGAAGCTCAGTTCAGCACAGAGAACTAGCTGGCAAGCAATCCATTACAGGGCTTCTTCCTTCCTCCCAGAACGGAGCCCCACAGTGCGGGCCCTGGCTTGGGAAGCCTTGCTGCCTTGCTCTGGGCACACGAGCAACGCAGGTCTGTTCAGAAGCTGGAGGGCCCCGGCGTCCAGAGTCTCCCCATCCGCCTGAGTTCTCGTCACCTAGTGGGTTACACGGGACACCAAAGAGAATCAGCCATGCAGCCTGTCCCGCCTCCTGTCCTTCTCTGCTTCCTCCAAAGGCGCTTTCCCTCCTCATAGCGCCCAGTGGCGGACACGGGTCCTGCACACACCTTTACCTCCAGGACCACCCTCCGCTGCCAGAAGGAAAGCGCAACAGGGGCAGGGACTTTGACCTTTGCCTGGAATAGTAACTAACATGCGCTCGTCCTCGATGACTAGAAGCTGAAGAAATGAAGGCGGGAGGAAGGCTGGTCACCCCGGGCAGCGGCGCCGGGGCTGGAGAGGAATCGCAGGATAGTTTTAGAGGCGCTGACAGGCACGCTGGATGGTAGAGATGGGCGATGACGACGATGACGATGTGGGTGGACGGACAGCAGACTAACTAACAGACACGTGCATCTAAACACGGACACAGTCGCTGACTGGACTGCGTGTCAGGCACTCGCCTCTCCCCATCGACAAGCGCTGGTAGCAGCGCGCGCTGTTTGGCGGGGAGCGAGGCCTCCACTGGACTCTGCCGGCTGCAGGGACTCGGGTACCTGACCAAGCGCGAGCGAGGACTCTTCTTCCCATGTTACGGGAGAGCAGCAGAGGCCAGGACAGGAGCCCTTCCTCACACGCATGTCAGTGTGCAGAGCCAGGGAGAGGCCGGCTCATGCCCCACGCTGCCACCTCCGCCAGACAGAGCCCGCATGGTGCCCCGCCGCCCGGCTGCAGGACGCATCCCGTGTCCCCTCCACCAGCGTCCCCCCGCCCAGCTGCAGGACACGTCCCATGTCCCCTTCACTGGCGTCCCCCTGCCCAGTTACTCACCAGTCAGCACAAAGCCTGACTCTCTAGCACAAAACCCGAATCCTGAACCTCTCTGGACCTGAGCGGGAGCCTGGTTTTGCGTGACTCGCACGGAGGGAGGCGGGGAATCTTCCACCCATACCTGGTCCAAGATGAAGCCTATCTATGGGGTGTGGGTGGGGTGGGGCGTGTGTCCAAACCACAGCGTGGGTGGTATCAGGACCCGATGAACCCGGGCACAGGAAGCAGCAAGACCTCAGACCTCCGTCAAAAAGGACACACAGACAAGACATCTGCAAGACAGTCAGCAGGAAAGGTAATTCCGGTCACAGGGACACCCGACGATCGTCTCTAGAGGTGATGGGTGTCCGTGTCTCTATAAACAGAGAGAAGAGTAGAAGCCATAAATGCAAACACACCATTCAGATGAAAGAAGGAAATATAAAAGTATCAAGAGAACGAATCGATGGCTTTTCTAAAAGACGTTAGCTATACGTGAGACATTCGACTCCTCTTCCAGAGCTGTGATCTCAGCACTACTCCTTCCTGTGCATTTGTCAGAGCCTCACAACAAGCCTGTGAAGTATCCTCTACTTGGTTCCACCTTCAGAGGCAGCACAGTGAAGAGGGCCGGGCCGGGCCGGCTCACAGCAGGACAGCGGTCAAGCGACGACTCGCAGGAAGAATCTGCACCCAGAGCCTCGACTCAGCCGCCAGGCTGTCCTGCGTCTCGGACCACTGCACTAGGGGAGGGAAAGGGCTCTGGTTGACAGCTGGGCGCACTTTCTAGGGGTGACTCGGAGTGCGGCAGAGGAACCACCTTCGTGAAGAGACGGAAAATGAGGAGTATGGACACATGAAGGCAGAAGGGACATCCTACGGAGTCTCCGACGAGGGGGCACTCCAGGGAGACAGCCGGGAGAGGAAGGGACAAGCCCCTGGAAGCCCGAGTCGGCGAGCGACGTGAGTGGTCCCCTTGAGAGGTACACTAGTCCCAAGCCGGGTAAGCGAAACACGTCTGCACCACCGGACGTCAGCGCACGCTCAAGCCCGAAAGTTCAAGAGATGTCCTCCAAACTACCTGGAAGAAAAAGCAAAACAGAATCCCATCAAAGAGCAAATCAGATTCACAAAACACTAAGATCGACCACAGATACCAGAAGAAAACATCATCTAATTCTAGAAAGGCAGCAGAAAAATCAACTCACCTGGAATTCTGTGCCTGGTTAAATATTCTGAATAAAAAGATAAAATAGTGTTGGTTACTAAGGGAACAGCATGACCATACATGGAAGGCTGCGATTCTGCTCCTGAGCAACCGGCCACCCAGGAAGAATGACCAGAGCAGAAGCTTCAGACACCACAGAACCGAGTCCAGACGATGAGAGACACAGATGCCTCAGCAGGTGAATGCAGTGACGCCTCTAAAAAGAGAGCGTGATTGCAGAAAATAAAATGATCTAATTCGATAGGGGAAAAAACTGATTATTAAAATCCCGAGGCTGAAAACCTGAAGGACACGAGATGGCAGGTAAGAGTTAAAGCATCCCGAGTTTCCTCATCTTGTTTGGGCGAAGGATGGAGAAATAATTACGTTTAAATTCTGATAACTCAATTTCATTTCTAATGTTTTATTGCTTAAAATAGATCTGGGGCAAATATGACAAAATGCTGCACTTGCTAATGCTGATCACATGGCGTTCTGGGTGTTTATTACACCACTCTCCACTCGGCTTCGGTTTGGATTTTACAGAATTAAAAAAATCCTGTGCACGTGAACTGAAAGGTGGATTAAGTCTTCCAGACAATTATTTCACACCTTCTCTGTCCACAAACTTCCAGCGCCTGCCCCTCTCCCTCTTGGTGGTGACCTGCGTCTCCGACAGGCTCTCCGAGCCCGCAGCCCCTGGTCTCCTGGACGGCGCGGGCGCCGAGCCCTGGAGCCTCCACGAGGGCTGCTGGCCGCCGACTCCCCGGACAGTGCCCCGCGCCGGCCCACCCTCTGCACCTCCCTTCAACCACCAACACATGTGCTCTGCTTCTCTGTGAAAAGCAAAAACACACAATGCCTCTGTCCTTTCCCACGGTAACCGGCCACTCCCCATGTCTCCTCTGGCCTGGCCAGCGAGCTCCTGAAACAGCTGGGCCCTGCCACCCTGGGCCCTCCCCGTCCTGTCCTCCTTCAGCCCACCCGCTGTGCCCACCACTCGCCTGCACGCTGGCTGTCCTCGTGTCACCGATGACCTCCGCCTGCAAACCCACCGCTCAGCCGTCGCCCGACGGGCCCTCTCCTGCTTTGCGCCCAGATTCAGGCACGTGGGTCACCCTGGGTGCTCCCTGACTTACAGACACATCACTCCAGCCTCTGCCTCCATCGTCCCCTGGCGGCCCCTTCCTCCTCCGTGTCCTCCGGGTGTCACCGCCTTGTGTGAGGACCCCAGTTATCACAGACAAGAGCCACCGACTGCAGGGTGACCTCATCCTCAGTACGTCAGAAAGGCCCAGCTTCCAGAGCAGGTCGTGTTCTCCGGGCCCCGCACGCCAGGGCACCACACGATCCAGCCCACAGCACACGGCTGCTCGATGTTGAAGCAACACACCCAGGCGGGCTTCTGATCTTCCACTTAGGACAGGACCCCTTGGCGAGTCCTGTTCTGCTTTCAGGACCGTGGCAGTCACGCGGAAACCTCGGCGCTGTCTCTGGCCCCTCTCGCATCCCGCGTCCGATCTTGAAGGAGATGCTGTGGCCACACCCACACACGCACGTGTGTCTGTGTGCATGCATGGCTCCTGGGGCTGGCGCTGCTCCGGAGGAGGGGACACCAGGCCGGGAACAGGAGGGGCTGGCACCCAAGCCTCACCCGGTGCCGGGTGTCTCGTCTGGACTTTGACAGGGTCGGGATGCAGAACCAGGGTTCCAGCTCTGGGGCATCAGCGGGCAGCTCCTGGGGGCGGCCCAGGAAGGCCCGGCGCACGGGAGCCCATGCTCTGCAAGTGTGTGTCCCAAGGCCTGCAGCACCGCGGACAAACGCACTGGACATGCAGCTGGGACACCAGCTCCTTCCAGCGCCTCTGGGTGAGAGGAAGGGCCGCCCCAGGGTCTCCAGAGCATATCAGTGCACCAGACAGGGAGCCCCGCAGTTCCTCCCGGGCTCTGCACAAGCACGGCCTGCGTCCCTGGACCAGCTCGAGAGCACACGGCCATGGCGGGCAGCCTCACTGTTCGGTCCCAGGGCTGAGAGGGCCACAGAGATGCAGAGATGGGGACACCCTGCCTCTCCCGGCGGCCGCACGTGTGCTTCTGGACGGCCCTGCCCAGGACGGGGTTCAAGTTCATTCCTTAGGTTTGCGAACAAAAACCCTGATTTATGTCTCCTTCACACACCCCTCCCTTCCAAGTGTGTGAAGCTAAGGAAACACCCTTCGGGGACCCTAGTGTGAGAGCAAAGGGGCGAAAGCAGACCTGCCGCTGTCCGGCTATGTGGTTGCGATGTGACGGTAATTTTTCACTCTGTGAATTTGACTCTTTGTCCCAAGCCCACCATCACGCAGCACGTAAGGAGGTAAATTCCTGGGTCGCGGGTTGCTGGGTGTAGAGATCCCCCCATAAAATACAACCCACAAAGGTTATAAACACACAATACAGATTATAAGACTATAAAAAGGCATAACAATACACTATGATTCATTGCTGGCACCGGCACGATATTTTGCTGGAAGATTAAAGACTATGTGACTTAAATAACTTTGATTGTAATGCTTTCAACAGATCTCCTAACAGGGAAAACAAACGGATTCTGCCTGGTGATATGACTGGTGAGCAGGACCCGGCCCAGTCCCCAGAGGGCTATCCATCTCCTCCGTGGAGCAGAGGGTCTCACAGCCACTTTGGCGAGGGTCTCACAGCCAGACCACGAGTCTCTGGGCTTGGAGATAAAATCGCAGCCTCACAGGATGTGCTGTTTGCTAAATATAGCAAGTGCCCTCCAAGCAAAGCGCGCCGATGAGTAATAGGTGCCCCCCTTCTCTCATCTCCTGCACAGATGCTCTTGGATTCGGTCCAGGCATTCATTTGCGGTAATCGGGCCCCCCCAATAAATAAGTGGTGTCCTCAGAGGGTGCCTTGAGTCTCCCAGGGAACAATGTGCAGCCCCGAGCCCTGGAGCGTGGCTCCTGACCCAGCGGAGACCCTCCTGGGCGCAGGGGCCGCTCCCGGCCTGAGGCTGCAGGCGTCGATTGTCCCGGGTGGGCTGCGGGCAGGTAGAGCGGAAGGCGGGCTTCCGGCAGGAAGCCCTGGAAGCAGCGGCCAGTGGCGAGTCCTGCCGCGTCCCTCCGGGGCGCCCACGCCGGCCCAGGCTGCTGGCAGCCGGCAGAACGTAGGTGCCCGCCGCCCGAGCGCCGGGATTGGCTGAGCCGACTAGCAGGGCACACGCGGTCCCGAGGGTTCTTGGCAGCCTCTCGGTCTTTGTTCTTCAGGATCTGGAAATAGAGTAAACAGCAGCGTCTGAGCAGCTCCTGCTGCTTGACCGCCGGCCAAACCCTTTTCTTGCTGGCTCGCCTGCTGGAGCGGCCGCAAGCTGCACGGAGGCGCGACTGCAGCCACGCAGGAGCACGGAGACCCCGGGCGCCGCAGGGACCCGACGGGCGACCCGACGGGCCACCCGACGGGCACCCCGCCTTCCCGGGGCCCGGGGTCCCAGGCCCTGCTCCTGACGCACCGGAGGCCCCGAGCTGGCGGGATGCCCCGAGTGACGTGCGCAGGGGGCCGGGCTCTTCTCCCCCACAAGCAGCAGACCCACCGCAGGCTGTGGTCGCCACAGCTGAACCGAAGCTTCGGAATTTCTAGAGACTTATTCTCACCCGCTGCGTCCCCTCTGACTGCTTGCAGATGAGCCGTGTGGCAGCTCCGGGAATTCAGAGGTGACGGCAGCTACAAGATCTCACAATTTCTCCAGGGCTTCTCCTGCAGGCAGAGCCAAAGCGTTGCTTTTCCTTGGATGTTCTAATTTCCTTCCTCTGTCTCCTGTCTGGTAGGCGACAAAAGCCAAGGCCATTATTTCCAGGGTGTCAGAAGAATCTGCACTGCTCCCTGCGTAAGTGGCAGGTGTCACTGGACCCTGAATTAAACCCAGAGCTCCCAAAGGCCCCATCAAAACCAATGTCATCTTGATTTTAGAAATACGCCGTCAGGGCTGGTGAGAGGGCTGTGTGTTTGTATCCTTCTAGCTCCCCCAGCCTTCTGCCTGCCCCCAGACAACTTCATCTGGAAATGTGGAATTCCAACTATATTTACCCCTTTCTTTTAATGCGTGTCTTTCTAACACATGTCAAGCCCAAGGACATGAAATGCTTGTCTCTGAGGAGCAGCCTGTAATTGTGTTTAAAACATACACAGCAATGACGCTCCTGCGCGGGAGACGAAGCTGCCCCGGCCGTGGGTGAGCTCGAGTGAGCCTCCCGCTCTGCCGTCGCTGACGGTTGAAACGGACACGATCCGACTCGTCTGGGACTGGAGCAAGCAGGCACGGGTTTGCTCCGCCAGCAGATGACCGTCTTCAGCATTTCAGGGAAAGAAACAGGCTGGCTTGCGAAGCGCCTGGTTTGACATCGATCGTGGACTCGAGTTTCGCCACATCCCAAGCAAACGCGGCCTCGAGCTTTGGTACCGTGCGCTTGACAGGAGTGGAAAATTAGACAGTGATCAAGCAGACAACAAAATAATGTGGAGGAAAAACAAAAATTGGGATGGGAACGCGGCCCGGAAAGGTTCTGACCGACAGCCTCCCGGGAGGGTCTCGAAGTCCGGACGCCCTGCCTCGGCCCTGGGCCTGCAGCCTCTGCCACTGAAGAAAGCCACAGCGGGCCCTCTGGCGCCCGGGGCCCACGCGTCTGGCCGGCATCGCATCTGCGAGGCCGCGCAGCCCTTTACCGTCCCCCGCGCTGCCGGGAGGACCGCTCCGCTCTCCAGGGAGCTGCACAGCTTCGCGGCCGCTTCAGCTTCGCTCCTGGTTCACTGCCAGGAAGTGCGCCCTGGGAAGGGGTCTCGCTCCCCCAGATTTCACATCGGCAGAGAGCGGCCCACCCCGCTGCTGGTGACCTCCATGGGATTGAGATGGGGGCTCCCCTGGCTCGGAGGGATCACCATGTGGCTGAGTCCTGCTCCGGTGTCTCGGGACATGGCGCACGTGACCGCACAATGTCCAAGAGTCAATGCTGTCTCTAGACGGGCAAAATGGGCCGGAGGCTGCCAAGTGAGGAGGCACCGTCAGCAGGGTGGTGACCCTCCATGTGCTTAGAGACCAAAGCGGGCACTGACCCGGGACTTCCGTCTTCTCCCTCTGACCTTGACTCTCGGCTTTGGACTTGGGCTGAATTGTGCCCCGGGCCCAGCTGTGTCTCCAGGCTGAGGGACAGTCCAGCCCCTCAACTGTGTGGGCCAGTTCCCCATAACGAACTTCCTTCTGTCTGTCTGTCTATCATCTGTCTCTCTTCTATCATCCATTTATCATCTATCATCTATCTACCTGTCTATGTGTTTATGTATCTGTCATCCATCTGTCTATATCGAGCAAGGTAGCTATCATCTGTTGACCTTTCTGTCATCAGTCATCTGTCATCTATGTCTCTGTCATCCAGCTGGGATATCCTCTGTGTATCTCCCACTGACTCTGTTTCTCTGGAGAATTCTGACAAATACCTAGAAATACTGTTTATAAGACAATCATTCAAGGGGAATGCTGCTTAGCTTGAAAGATTTTCCAAGGCTGCTTCTGCTGGTCTTACTGGATTTGAGTGGAGGAGAAGATGAGGAGGAGCCCTCACTGGGTCTGTGTGGGAAAGCAGGGCGTCAGAGCCACACCTGGGGGACAGGTGCCTCCACCACCTGGCAACGTCCCAGCCCTTGGCCGTCTTCGTCAGCCACCTGAGACCCCCAGGCCCTCTCTCGGAGGCAGGGCAGGGCCACTGATGGTCTAATGCCCGAGAACGGCAGCAGGAAGGCGTGTGCCCGGCTGGCCATGCCCAGAAAATGGGGCGACGTGTGTTCTGTGCTCACCGCCCAGAGGAGGGCCCAGTGCAGTTGTTATTTCCAGATTTTCCCTGATTGCATGTTTCCAAAATAGAGATACGACACTGCAGTCTGCTGCTGAAGAAACTGTGACATGAAGGAAATACCATGTTTTTTGAATATCATGTGCGCTTGCGTTTATGATCCCACTTTCAGGAAAAAATCATTTGTTTAACTTTTTCATTTAAAATTTTAGTTGTTTATATTTAGGTCCTTGTTTGTTGTATTGTAAAATAATGTCAGCATGTATTTTTTAACATAATGTAACACAAGGAATCTCACGTAACATAATCACAGAAACAACAGATGCGAGGACAGGAGGTGTTTCCTGCTGTCCCCCCACAGTCCGAGGACTCTGTGGAAGGAGGCCCAGGGCGTCCCCACAGCTCTGTGACCATCTCTCTGGCATATTTAATCACTGTTAGCTCGGAGCTGGCTGTGCCTGTGTTTTTGTGACGATGTCAGCTCCATGGCGAGCTCCCACCCAAAGTTCACGAAGAGAAATGTCGTGCCGTCCACCCCGTGGTCACGGAGCCTGCGTCTCCTGTTGACCCAGTCAGGGTCACTTCTCTGGGGATACCATACGTCACTGTTTCATTTCGCTGGATCATTGGCAGAACTTGCTTTCGTTGCAAGTTCGTCATCGGTTCAACAAAACCGACGACCGTGTCCAGGCACGATTCTGCGCAAGAGATGGTTATGGATGTCCAGTCACACTTCCAGCTCAGAAGGTCAAGATGAGAGTGGAAAACCTGTCTACAGACTCAGAAGCCGTACAGCCCCTGCATCCAGTGCATCCACGTCCCTCACAGATCTCAGGCAAGCACCGTGCAGGCCACTGAGTAACATACCTATAATCAATCCTGCTTTTTAAGGATTATATTCCCAGCCCAGACATACATTTTAAAGACAATTGTCCATTGGAATTTCCTCCCCCCAAAATATCTCCGTAAGGGGGACGCAGCAGCATGTCACTCACATCCCGGTCCCACAGGAGGAAGGGTTCATGGAAAGGCGATTAGAAAAGCTAAATGGCTGGAAACAGCATGGAATCTCACACCGCTGAGCTGGAAATCAATAATACAATTTGTTAGTCATGGAAACACATAACTATGTCACTCTATAATGCACTCACTTCCTTCATTTAAAAAATATTTTTTGGAACAAGTAACAATCTTGTAATTTTTTATTAGGGGGAAAATATCCATACTTTCCTGAAACTCCACGTCCGGTAAAAAAAAAAAATCTGTTTTAAATTCCAGTTGAGTGGAAATTATTACATTTTTCTACTAGTGCAAAACAATGAATGAATTCATTTGATTTGATTTTCTTTCCATCTGAAATTTGCCTAGAAGTCATAAAAATAAATTTGGGGCCAAAGTTGTCAACGAAGAGAAATGAAATGCTAGCAGAAATCCGGCGTCATTAGAACTGCAAACTCTCAGCTCCTGTCCTCTGCCTGGATGCAGCCTCCGGCCTGCGGACCGCTTCGCACCTCCCTCCCCCGGCCGCCCAGTCCCGTCTGCACCTGCCCTCCCGGCCGGCTCTGCCCTGTGCCTCCTGCCCATCTCCAGCACCTTCCTCTGCACGCTGGGTGCTGCCTGGCCTGGCCGGGTGCCCTCCCCTCCCCACTGTCCCGTCTGGGAGGGGTGCCCTCCACTCGCTGGTCTCTGAGCGTTTCCCTCTGTGGCTCTCGTCTCTTGGAGTGTCCACATCTCTGCGCCCCGCCTCTCTGGGAACAGCGACCACATTTTTGCTGCTCTCTCATCCGAGAATCGAGCCACAGGGCAGCCGCGCCCCAAACACCTGTCAGGACAAAGACGCGCTTGCTGCTTCTCCCATAAACGTCCCCGCTCTGCAGGGTCCTGCCCTTTCTGCAGCCCCGGGTCAGAGGCCGTGCTCCCCGAAGAGCTCCGCCCTGGTGACTCCGTGGGCTCTGTCACCCTGTGCTGCAAATCCACAGGGCGACAAGCAGAAGTGGATTGTCCCGTGTGTGGGGCGTGAAGAGCAAGACCGAGGCGCCCTCTGGGGTCCTCAAGGAAAGACTTGCCTTCCTTCCTCTGCATCGTCTCCTCCCGTTTCTTCAAACTGTTTTTGCCCCGCATGCGTCCGTGTCCCGGCGCCCCTTCCTGTAAGCACAAGAGGGGCATTGGATGAGGACCCTCCTAAAAGACCTTGTTCAAGTGTGGTCACCTCTTCATGCCTCCAACCCAGAACCGGCACTCGCGAGGGTGGGGGCCCCAAACCGGGGGTCCGAACGGGGGCCCCGGGAGCCCTCACACCCTGAAGAATGAGATTCCTTTCCCTGCTGACGCGCCATGGTTCTTAGATTTTGTCGGTTGGTTTGTGTGTTTGAAATCCTGGAAGTCTATTCTCAGTTACCTACCTTTAAAGGATGCCCCTGTCACAGCACTGACTGGGCTTCCAGGAAGGTCTCATCCGTATTTTCTTGCAAGTTTTCCGCTTCTCCTTCCCTTTCCAAATGGGATCAGCAGCAACGCCGCAGGTGCGCAGTGTTTGCCCACTGCAGGCCCGGCCCTTAAAGCTCTGAACTGTCCGGTCCCTGCGGGCGAGGCTGGCTGGACGAGGTTCCCGCACCCGCCGGGCGGGACACCAAACCGCCCCACTGACCGGTCTCGGGACTGCAGCCCCAAGAAAGGTTCTGAAGGCCACCGCTTTAAAAAGTGTTCTTTTTCCTTCCTGGGAAGGATCATCCAGAATCCACCCATGAAAAAGGGTGATCATAAAACCCCACACTATTGACTTGTAAATGGAATTGAATATGTAGCGTCCACATAACGGCTCTCAGAGAGGGGGACACATCACATCCAGATAACAAATGAGATGCGAAACGACTCCCAGGCAGAGGAACACCCCAGAGGTATTTTGCTTAATTCTCCTCACTGCATTTATATCCCCAGTTCCTCTAATTTTAGTTATTTTTTTCCTCAGGTCTCCATACAAGAGCAGGAAGACTTTCTCTCCGTCCTAACAAATCGCCTCACGCAGAAGTCAATAATATAAAGACTTGCGTTTCCAGGGTCAGGCCTGGGGCTTTATTAAAACTGATTTTTCAAAATGTGTCTCTGCTGGAGGCCCTCCCGCCTGGCGCTGTCCTCACCCTGCCCGGCGTCATGAGTTGCACGGAGGGTGCGGGGGCGCACAGGTGCCGCCTGCCTGTGGGGACAGCGCCACGTCCGGTGGGGGGTCTGGGACAGTCGGAGGGGACCTCGGCCTCCCACACATGCCCGCTCCTGTTGCCCTTTCTAACCAGCCGGCATCGTGGTAATGACCTGAGAGTCATCGGCACACACCCCTCCTGGGGTCCGCTTGATGTCCCCCCGCCACCCCAAGGCTGAAACACAGGATCTCCACATGGAAAGATCTCAGGAATATGCACACAGCTCGCGGTCTGCTGCCTGAAGGACGTCTTTGGACAGTGGATACGACAGGTGGCCAGTTCCAGAGCCTTCTGCCCTGGGTTCTTTCCCTTTAGAAATAAAGGAGAGGGCCATGCGCCCCACTCTGATCTGAGTGACATGGTGGGTGTCCAGCGGACCCAGTCCCAACTCTCAGCTCCCCTCCTCCAGGCGTGCAGGCTGGGGGGCTGATGGGATGCTGTCTGGACGTGGTAGAGGCACCTGAATGGGGTCAGCTTCTTCCCGCCCAGTACGAGAATTTGTAGGCACACAGGGCCCCCAGCTCCCAAGGATCTGGGAGACAGGCAAGGACTGAATACAGGGGACAGGCATCATGCCCACCTGCCACAGACCGAGGTGAGTGTGTGGGCAGGGGAAGTGCCACAGGGGAGCACAGGACAGTCGTGTCTCACAAAGGGCGTGTGACAAAGCCGCATGGGTGCCCATCCCAGCAGGAAGGAGCAAGCAACCAGAGCCAGAGCGTGAGGATGAGCACAGGGAGGCGGCTGTCCCTCAGACCACTCTCTGCCTCCATCCCCGTCATCCCTCGTCCATTGCTCCCCCCGTTGGTGTCCCTGTGTGCTAGGTTCCCGCTGTACATGTCAGCTCCTGTCCCTTTGGCTTTTTCCAGGAATATTGCAGAAAAAAGGCAGATGTACAATTTGATAGTTCTTGATTCTTCCTCCTCCCCAGAATCTCTTATCCTAGTAGAAAGGCCATGGGTGTTTATCACATGAAATTTGGAAAATATGGAAAAATATAAAGGAGGTTAAAAAAATCTTCACAATTCTTTCTCCCAGAAATAGCCATAGCTGTTACACACCCACCTGCCTACATACATAACGCATGCATAAAACACATGCAAGCATATATGTGCATTTCTGTGTTCGATAGCTGATCTGAAAGCAAAATGCTGTGACTCTGAGCACGGTGTTATTCTATGAAGCTGGGAGCAGATTTTACGTAGCACCGTGTCCTCAGCTGTCATTTCAGGTTTTGCTGGGTGAATGTTAATGTGCACTAAGTATTATTGGAAAGCATAATTTTAACAGCTGAATGTTTTTCATGTGTGAACCATCATTTCTTTCCCCACTTCTCTATTCTTAGAGCTTCGGGTGGTGTCTAGTTTTTTCTCAGCCGTCACGCTAAATGATCACCCGCTCGTCACCCTGAGAACACATTTCTGACACTGTCTTTAGGGTCCATTCTCAGGTGGGAGACGACTGAGTCTGGAAGGGCGAGCGCTCTAAAGGCAGTGTCTCGGTGCCGGTCACACTCCCTCCCTCCGCCTGGATGAGGGACACAGGCGAGGACACTCAGATGCCTCACAGAGGCGCTTCCCTGCACGGGGAAATGGAGTGAAATGCCTTTACCTTCAATTCAATACAAAGGGGACTGAGCATGGTATGACCTAGCTCTGTCCCAATTTGAACATATTTTGCAAATTGTCTGCAATTTGTTAAAAACAAGGTGTTCTCTGTGCTGTTAAGTTTCATAGACACCTCCGAGTTCGAGGTCACATCTTTTCCTAGTTTTCAAGGTACCATTAGTTTGTATGTGACATTTACTGATATTTTGAATATTTTAGATGATCTAAATTTCATAGCCAAATGTATTGCTCATTTCCTTAGTTATTTGTTTTAGTTCATTTCATCTTGGGAAGTTCTTTGTCTTTTATCAGCCCGAACATCACTTGTGCTTCTCATCTTTCAGCTATTTAACTCATTCATGTGTCGAGGACTTATTTCAACAAGTGGAGCAGCTTGGAATCTATCTTGACTTTTTCTCCCAAACAGCCAACTGAGCATAATTGGTTGACCCATCAATTCTCGCACAGTAATTACAATGCTTCTCTGTCGCTCATTCTGATGTCCCCCGAGTCTTTTGTTGGCCATGTCCTCTACCCTACAAATCTGTTGCAATTTTTCATACAATCAACTTCATTATAATTATACATAACTTCATCAATTATAATTATTATATAACTTTATAATTTATGCAATTATCATATAACTATAAAATAACATGCATATTTCTATGTCACATATTTATGTGCTACGTGTAACATTAACTTTATACTCTCTGGTGAGTCATTCCCCATGGGTTTTGCTTTTTGGGTTATTTTTTGCACGTTAAAATTATTTTCACAAGATGATGTAATGATGTGGACACTTTGGAAAAGCTTGCCTGTTTCCCGAAATGCTAAACATGACCCAGCAATTCCATTCCTAAGTATCCACCCGGGAGAAATTCAAGCTCTCTGACGCGAAGTTTGACATGCGAATGTCTGCGAGGACATGGTTTCACACGGCACATGAAACAGAAACAAGCCCACCTGAGTGGATAAACAAGACTCGGTGTATTCATATATGAAAAGTTATGCGCTGCCACATAGTACAACGGAGATAAACCTTAAAAACGTCATGCTAAATAAAAGAAGACAGAAGTCACATATCACGTGGTTTCATTTATATGAAATATCCCAGAGAAATCTATAGTCCCCAAAAATTGGTTAGTAGTTTCTTGGGGTTGAGGTGAACCAGAGAGCTCTTTAAAATGAACATGGGCACACCCTGGTGGAGGAGTGGTTAGGTCCACTGCCTCAGGTTGAGCGCAGACCACATACATCCCAAGGATTCACATCCGGAGCCGAGGGAAACAACCAAAATTAATTAAGAGATGGCTCTTCCTCTTTCTTCCTGCCTGCTTACTTGCCTTCCTTCCTGCCTGCCTCTTACCTTTAAAACACATTTTCCTCAACTTAAAAAGTTAAAAGCAAATATGATCTTTCTTTTTGCTGTCATGGAAAGTTTATAAAGCCAGATTATGTTGGCGATCTCAAACTATACACATTTACTAATATCGGTGTGTCCTAATGGAGCAGTGGTTGAGTCAATCACCTCCAAAGGACACAAGAGAAACAACCAGTGTTAACAACTAGATACAAATGAAATTAAATGTATCTTCCTCCTCTCCCTGCCTGTCTGCCTGCCGGCCTTCATTCCTGCCTGCACCAATCCTTTTAAAAAAATTTACTAAATATCACATAAAATAATGTTTTTTTATGAAAAGCATACCTCCATAAAGATGTCAAAAGTTATTTTCACTATGTTTCTTCAGAATATTTCAGGGTCATGTGTTGCGTCTCCCGAAATACTATCAGTATCGCACTAAAGATTAAGTGAGGACGGCTGGTATGTTTACACTGAGAGCTTGGTGTCGGCAAGCATGACGTACAGCATAACACACGTTTTATATCTTAGATCCATTTGTTGTACTCATTTATTTCACTAAATCTTTTCTTCTGACGAGACTTAAAATTCTTTTCCTTTGTATTAATATCACCAGTGATGTTCACCCATATATAAAATTTTTGACATTTTCTAATGTGAAGATTTTTTTTAAAGTTCCATTTGGCTCTAGAAGTACACAGTCGCAGCTACATAAAAATTGGTTCTTTTTAAATGTTTTATTTTCTCTCTCTGCACTGGCTAGAATCTCCGGTAGGAACGAGAATGATGTTGATAGCAAATGCAGTTGTGGAGTGGAAGTGTGCACGGTGTTTCCACCCTATGAAGTTGATGTTGGTGTCTGTGCATGTGTGCGCATTTCACTCTCTCATTTTGAAGCTCTCTGAAGCCACATCAGGAGCACAGAGCGCCTGTCGCTCCCATCAGCTACGACGTGCATCACAGCACGCGATGTTAAAGCCCAGAAACTGGCACGTGTGTGTGTGTGTAGCTCTTTGTCTTGCATCATGGCTGTCGGCGTGGACAGGAGGGGAACAGTACAAACTCCTCCCCCATCACAAAGCCCTGCCCTTGCCGCCCCGAGAGGGGTAAGCTGCCCAGTGCCTCCTCATCCCGTCATCCCGAACTCTGAACAGGCATGAATCTGCCCTCCTGGTCTATAACGGGTTTTGTCACTTCCAGAAGGGCATAAACATCATAGAATGTGCAACCTTTTAAGACTGGCTGATTTTCCTCACTGCAACGTCTGCGAGAGCCCCCCAAATCATTGCGCGTGTTGATAATCAGCTCCCCCAACGGCTGCCGGAGTCCTGGGGATGCACCGTGTGTTTATTCACTTACTCATTCCAGAAATTTGGGAAGTTCTAGCTTTCAGCTATTGCAAATAAAGCTGCTATGAACAATCGTGTGCATTTTTGTGTGGACATGCGCTCCAGGACCGTGGGTCAGGATTACGAGCGTTAGGACACGTGGTTTGGTTTTTTACAAGAATTCCTTCAACCACTCACAGTCCGCATCCCACACACCACATAGTATGAGAACTGCCTCTCTCACAAGCTCACCAGCACTTGGCGTTGGCTTTCTTGTACTTCAGCTGTTTAGTAAGCGTGTGGAGATTTCTCCTTTTGTTTGATCTGTTTCTCCAGTGGGATGCGGGAAATCTCTCCAGGGCCTGCTTCCCATTTGCAAAGCCTCTTCAGTGCGTGTCTCTTCATGCCTTTGCCCATTTTCAGATCGGAACACTGACATTCACTGCTGCATTTTGAAAGTTCCTCATGTATCCCAGAGGCCGGTGTTGTCTGGAGTGTGGTCCGCGGATATACTCCTAGTTTGTGCTGTGTCTCTGACACGCTTCACCACGTCTTCTGCAAGAAACCCTGTTTGACTTTGGTGAAAAACAGTTTACAGATTGCTTTTTCTTTTATAGATGATGCTTTCAGCGCCACGTCTAAAAACTCTTTGCCAAGCCTGACTTTCAAAGATTTTGAGCCATCTCTTTCTACAGTTCTGTAACTTTGTGCTTACTTTACAGCTGGGCTGTATTTTCAGTTGATTTGGGAAGGTGTCAGGTCAGGCTTTATTTTGTCCTCTTATCCAATCACTCCTGCGGCATCTGCTGGCTGGCCTCCTCCACTGAATTACACTTATACCTTTGTCAAAACTCAGCTCCCCGTGTGTGGGAGCGAAGTCCTGACTCTACATTCTGTTCCTTTGATCTGTGTGTCTGTTCCTGCACAAACGCTACTCAGTGTCCATTACTCCAACTATGAACTAGATTGAATGTAGTTACAGAGTAAGTACCGAATTTGGGAAGAATGACTCCTCAAAACGCGTTTGTAACCAGCACTAGCTTTGCTCTTCCAGTTGCATTGCCTTTCCATGCCAGCCTTACAGCAATCTTGCATTTAGCTACAGAAATCATCATCATGGCATTTTATGGAATTTCATAAACCTGCATGTCCACTGGAGAGAGCTGAGCTCTTCACTATGCTGAGTCTTCCCATCCGTGAACATAACGTGCGCCTCCACTTATTTAGGCCTTTTTTGACTCATTTCATCAATGCTATGCTGTGTTCAGAGCACAAAGTCTACAGATGTAGCTTGTATTCTAGATGCATAACGGTGGACTCATTCTCTCTGAGCAATGACCAGAAGAACTGCATTTTTACTTTTGTTTTCCAAGAGGATGGGGCTCATATGCAGAATCGCAATGGACCCTGTTGGTCTTTTATCCCATACCCTTGCTGAACTCTCTGTATGGGGTCAGTTATTTCAGATTTACCGGATTTTTATGTGAGCTCAAAATGGACTCTGCTGTTTTTGGGGTGGAGAGATCTGTAAATCGACATGAAAGCCTGTGGGCTAATAGCCTGGGGAGCTCCTCTGAATGCTTGCTGATTTCCTGTTGCATTGCTCTACTATCGGCCTTGAGCTGCACCTCCTCCCTCACCTCGGATAAACGGAGCCACACGGGAGACTTGTGTGGTGACCAGCTCACTGCACTTTGCTTGATGCCCTCGAGGTTCACCTGTGTTAGCGCCTGTCCGAGTTTCTTGTTTGAATCTGAGTCACATCCGCTGGTCTGGTTAGTCTCTGATGCCGTGAGGCCCTGTCCTTTCTGGTTCCCACAGGACCCAACAGCATTGAAGAAGTGGTTGAGGGGGTAACTGCTCACCAACATCATTTCAACTGGACATCATCACAATGTCTTATTTCCCTCTAAGGAGAGAGGGTTTGGAAAAGTCTTACCCCTGAAATAAATTTCAGCAAACAATCCAACCAACCAAGCAATGAATAAACTCTGTTTTAGTTAGTCTAATCACGTATAATATAAATCAGATTGTTTGACACCATTTCACCTTTCTTATACAAAAGCAACTTACAGAAGACAATTGGAAATTCGAAATCCTGCATCATTTACAAGGTAGACGGAAATAGGTCCACCACTTACTCTCTTGAGTTTTCACATAATTATGAGTCTTAAAATAGACATGATAGTTTTATCGTTCACTCGTAGGTTAATGGATGGCCCACACTGGAAAAATGGAAAAGCTTAAATAGCTAGTGGGTTGAAAAGACGTAGAAACCAAACAAAACTCAAGCAACATGTCATGCAAAAACATGCATACATACTCAGAGTGGCTAGGTAAGTCTTCTCTTCTCAGCATATGAAAGATAAGCACAGTAAGAAAGAGGAAGCAAAGAGGAGGGCCATGGGTCTGGAGGAAGAGTCGGAGAGAGGGAGAAAGAGCCTCCACAGGACCCGCTGTCTCCAGGCCCCATGGCCCAGAGAACTCCGTCCTGAGAACGCCGGGAGCATGTAGTCTCACCTCTCAACGAGGCCCCGGGTTCAGTTCAGAGCGTTCAGCCCCCTCACCAATGCTCTTTTAACTCTGTTCTTCACATCGGAGTGAACTACTTTTCATTTGTTGCTAATGTTTGCTGAACAGACACAGAAAATGAGCCATTTCCCCGAGGTAAGGAAGACATTGAGACGGTGTAGACAAAAGATTCTTTCTGCTTGAAAACCATCCAAGACACAAGATAGAGGGCGAGGCCACCGCTCAGAGGCAAGAGAGATCTTAAAAGCCCTGATTATCCCAGGAACATACATTTGAGGACCTGCCACAAATATAATTCAATTTGAAAGGCCTTTTCAAGGTTAATGAATATCAATGAAAGTTATAAATTAGATGTTTTTAAAATGTAAACTTGACCGTTTTTAATCAGCTAAAAGAGCTATTAAATTTCTTAGGAAAATGTGTGCTGAGATGTTAAGTCAGGAATAATTTGAACATCTAAATTTGCACAATGGACCTGCCCTCTTCAGTAAGGATTTAGCATATGACCGTCCTCCGCTAATCTTCCATTAATTCTTCATTAATAATCCCAGCTCCCCATGGATCTCACCAGACACACAGAGAGATGACCTCTGTTTGGGCCAAACGGACACTCTCAGTGCAGTGTCAGGGTCAGGCGTGAATGGGTAATAAAACACAAATACCAGGCAAAAATGAGAACCTACACCCTCCTGAATTATTCCACGTGAAGGAAGAGGAATAGCTTTTCTGAGATTCGTGTTGATACACCTTTTGGGTGAGTTAGGCCATAGACTTAATGGTGGCCCCAAACACAGAGAACACTGGAGTAAGGGAGGCATTTGAAGTCAAAGACTAGTCAGAACAGCAGCTCAGGAGGCGACCCTTTTGCTGCTTTTGTGAAGCGTTTGGCTTTGTCAGACTTGCAGCCAATTCCTGAAATAAAAGTGCCCACATTTGTGGCGCGTTTTCTCTGCTCCTGGCCGGGGAGGTGCTCTGCACACGAGCGAGCAGCACGCGGGCCCCTTGCCTGTCTGCAGCGGGAGGCGCATCACCGCTCTCTGCGTCACAGGTGGCTGCAGGGCGCTCCAATGTCGCCCTCGGGACCCGGTGAAAAAGCCTCAGGAATGCTCCCAGCGGCCTGCCTGGCATGTGGCAAGCGCTTATGAAAGGTTTCCTCTGTATGGGCGTGCAGCCCTCGCAGAATGGGATTTCAGAAAAGTGCTTCACAAAATGGTTTCACGTCATCACAGTAGCGCTTCTGTTTAGGAGCAAATGACAAAGGAAGCGCAGAAATGCCCCAGCTAGATGCTGCAGGTGACGTTGCCTGGAGGCCAGACTTGGATGCAGACACGCAGGTGGCCACACAGACAGTGGGGACCGGGAAGGCGGCCATTGTCCTCCAAAGTGCAAGCGCTGCGAGTCTGCTTCTGAGAGTCCTCGCTCAGGTTTGCCACCCGAATCTCTCTCCAGCAAGACGTCCATCATACACGTAGTGGAAAAATGCAGTATTGCATCTGTGGAGAGAAATGTAATTTTCAAATCGATGGTCCACCCGCTTTTTTGTTCGGCCTGCAAACCCCTAACCCAAAGGCACCCTGACTGATGGTCTCGCCACACTTGGTTCAAGTGACCCAGTCCCACGCGAGGCCCTCCTCTGCCCATCCGAGCCATGGGAAGCTGTTCCAGCCTGGTTTTGAACCAGCCGCCCTGCATGCCAAAGCTGGCAGTCCCCAACCTACGCCACATGAAGGTCACCAATGGTGATGAGTGTGAGAGTGATTCCCAAACCGAAGGTGCATAAGCAGTCACCCAGCTGCCCCGGAAAGAACAAGATAGAATTAAAAAAAAAAAGAAAAAAGAGGAAAGAAATTAAATGAAATGGATATTAGCTAGAAACATCTGTGCTCACCACAGAGCAAAATGCATATTCAGCAGCCAGTTTATTGGCTCTTTACAGGATGCAAATGGTGTCTTGTAAATAATGACCGGCCGGTAATAAACTCCTAGTTGAAAAGAGAGGGCCTGTGTGCCCTCCCGCCTCCACATTTCTGGGCCCTGTGCTGAGTGACGACTCACAGCAGCCGGATTCTGTTTTCAGACGCATGGTGGACCGGGGCCGTTATCACGTTTCTCAGGGACTGGGAGATGCAAAAGTGAGTGCAGAGGGCAGAGGCCAGCACGGAAGGACGGATGGAGCCGCTGTGCCTCCCCCGCCAGCCACACCCCATCCTTCTTCCTCTGGAACCTCCGGGGAGGTGAGAGCAAGATCAGGGCCGCTTCTGTGAGGGGGAGGAGAAAGGCCGGCCAGCGCTCTTTGCAGCGGGTCTGGGAGGCAGCTGGGAAGCCGCCGGACCGAGGGCACCGCGTGGAACGGCTTTCACGAGGCCGCATCTGTGTGGCTCCTGGGACTGGCCATGCAGGCTGCAGTCTCTGTGAAGACAGAGGATCACAGTGATTATTATATGTGCACTGAGATCTGTGGAGCAGGTGGAGGGGTGCCAAGACATAAATGGGGAGGTGATGGCTGCAGAAGGAGACGTGGTCATGTCTGGGTGAAGATGGAAGTGCAAACTGGTGCAGCCTCTCCAGAAAACAGTATGGAGAGTCCTCAGACAAATAAAGATGGATCTACCGTTCAGTCTGCAGTCCCTCTCCTGGGTGCACACCCAGAGGACACAAGATCTCTAATCAGAAAAAAACATCCGCACCCCGGTGTTCACAGCAGCACAGCTGGCAGTGGCCAGGACATGGGCACAGCCCACCTGGCGTCCACAGGTGATGGAGAGAGCAGCCGGCATCCACACTCGGCGGAATTCTGTGCGGCTGCTAGAAAGGTGGAACTGCGTCCCTTGCTGCAATCTGGGCAGAACGGACAAATCCCGACAAAACAGCAGGATTGGGACTGGTTACCGGGGCCGGGGGCGGGGGAGCGATGAGGGAAAGGGTGGCAGGAAGGGACGCTGGGACTCTGGGGTGGGAGAGGTGTGACATACAGACTGAGATGCAATTTCAGTCTCCTAAATGGAATTTTGCATTGTGAGCTAAAAAATAAGATATATGACCATTAACGAGAAAAGTGTCCCCTCGTCCTGAGGGGCTGTCAAAGGCACAAGCGGCCTCACTCAGCCCGGCCCCCTCCAGGCTGTTTGGTGGCCGAGCAGCCCCCAGCCTGACCGCCCCACCTGCAAGACCAGGCGTCCCGTGCACCCACATCATTCCAGCCACCGCCCGACAGGCTGAGTCCACGCCTGAGGCATGTTCATGGCAGAATCTCCAAGTTTTTGGGGTTCGGAAGTGGACGGTCTGTTGGGCTGCACTCTGGAGAAGCATCACGTCTGCGGGGCATCCCTCCAGCCGGCAGGGGCATCTCTGCCCGCCCCCAGTGCTGTGTTCCTCCCAGCCGCACCCGGGTGGTCCTCAGGGAAGCCCCCCATTCTCACGGGCCTCACTCTCCACGCAGTGCGGTCCGCAGGTGGCAAACACATCACGCCAGCCTGTCCGGCAACACAGTGCTGCACCTGGTTCTTTCCATGATGCCCCTTCCTCTGCCCTTTCAGGTAAGTCAATGGCTGCAGACACCGAGAGCTGTCGTTTCAAAGCGCTTGCTGCAGAAATCTTCGTGCCACTTCTAGGAGAATTTCAGATGTCTTTTCTTTTCCGGGGCCATCCTGGATTTTGCAACAGCCTCAGCATGAGAAGCAGTTGTTCCATGTGTCCATTCTGTCTTCAGTGACCCGCATGAGAGGTGGGGACAGCCTCGGAGGTGCATTCCATCTGTCAGAAAGGTGGTCGGCGGGCCTGTGGCTGCAGCCGGTGTGTCAGGCAATGGCGATGCCCCCGTAGGAAGCGCTGCATCTTCACAAAGAGAAGTATCCTGTCAAAATGAAAAACTTGAGGAAAGGTCTCCTCACTCTACAAAGAGAAAAGCAGATTATCAATATCAGTTCTGAGTCAACCAATCAATCATCCATCAACCGAAGCACCTGTCACATCCTGAGAGGGGGCTGGGTTCTCAGAGACGAATCCCCACGGTTCAGGCATCAACGCGGCTCCAAAGACACGTGGCGTCGACAGAGACCTGCTGGCCGTGGCCCGTGGAGTGGAGGCGAGAGTGGAACCCGAAGAAAACGGGTGAAGAAGGGGTGTCTCTTTAACAGTAGAGGAAATTGATAGGCCAGTGTCAGCTATGCTCTAGATCTAAGACATTCGAATGTGGATTTACATTTTCAGTCAGAAACGCCGGTGGGGAGACAGAAACTGAACCGACTTCTTGTGAAGGAAGACGTGGTCCCCAAGGCGCCCGGAGGTAAAGGCGGCAACCCCTTCAAGGACGTTCGAGGCCGGTTTGGAAAACGGCCCCCACCCGAGTTTTGAAGAGAGTCCAAGGCACTCGGCTGTGCCCCTGCGATGACCACCTGCTGATGCCGGGTGCACCCCGGTCTCGCCCCCGTGTGCGGCGGCTGGTGTCCGCAGAGACGATGGGCGCGCTCAGGGGACCGTGCTGAGCTGTGTGGGGCACCTCGCCCTGGTGACCCACCGGGACAGCAATGCCGGGGGACCATACTGAAGCCAGATGTCCGCTCATGAAAGATGCAGCTGTTCTGTCCCGTGTGTGCAGGTGTCTCACCCTCAGCGCAGCAGGTGAGCGGGCCTCTTCTCCCGCGAGCCTTGCGGTCCTGAGAGCCAGCGACATCAGGTCCCCACACGAGTCCAGCCAAGCCACACACGCCGCGCGTCGGGCTGTCTCCACGCGTGTCAGATGACTCAAAGCGTCTGGGCCCATTTCTCAAGCTCACTGGACTTCAGATGAACTGGACTTACTGGCAGATATATCCAGGATGCTCACTATGGCACCCCGGTGGAGCAGGCGTTAGGTCACGCGCCTCCCAAGGACGCAGACCACATAACCCTGGATTCAAGTCACGGGTCCCGGAGGAAAACAACCAGTGTGAATAAGTAAATAAAAATTTTCCAAACTGCCTCTTCCTCCTTCTGCTACTCTTTGTTCCTGTTCGCACCTTTCTTTAAAAAACATCTTTTTACCTGGTATGCTACTAAAATAAAAATTGGCAAAATCCGGTGTGTGCAGAATAAGTCCAGTGTAAGAAAATCTTTGTTTATATGCTCATTAAAGGATCTTAGAACCTGGGTGCGCCCTCAGGCTCAGGCACTAATGACGGAAAGTGCCTCTTCCCTGCTGTTTCTGCCTGTCGGCCTACTTTCCTTCATCCCTGCCTGCTTCCTTCCTTCATACACAGAGAGACGTTCATCGATTCCATTGAAGACGAACGTCCCCGTGGCTGTGCTGTGGCTCCTGCAGACCACATCTGGGCCTGCCTGCCATTCTCCAGGCCCGGGATGACGCCGGTCGCGCACGGGCTGGGGAGAGGAGGCGAGAACGCGGGAAGTGTTTGCCGGCCAGAAGACGGAGTCCATCTAACTTAGGACAAGGACAAGTTAGTCCCTGTTCGTAATGCGGCAACGTGGGACTGTGGAAACAAACGCAGAAAGAACGGGAAAAAGTACGCACTCTCCACCAGCGACGCCCAACTACACATGATGTTCCCTCCCAGCCAAGCCCCGGGGAGGGGACAGGAGAGGCTGAAGCAGTTGGGCACCTGGACACGATGACATGACAGCGGAAGGAGGACGTCTCCGTCCGGTTGATGCACGATGAGAAGATGTCACTTTAATTGTTCCCAGTCACCTTGGTATTCAGCAGTTTGGTTTCCTCGTAGCTGGGACAATTCAAGAGCAAAGCAAGTGATTTAATGTCCGTCCTGAAAGCAAGGAGGACAGCGTTTCTTTCTGCGACAAGGCGGAAAGCGCCTCCACCTCCTCCTCCATCAGCAGCGACGCAGCGTCGGTGTCGGGACAGAGCACGCGCCCAGCTTGCGGGACCAGAGCTCTGCGGGAGCCGGAGCGGGGAGCACTTCCTTTGCAGTGACTTCAGCTTTGCATTTAGGTATTTGAGCCCGTTTCCCCTTTCTCTACAGAGATTTGTGAGCATCTCTTTTTCCAGTCTAAGATTCCACCACGGACTAGCAGGTCACAGTTTCCAAATTCCTCGGCGCACAGGAGGACGGGAAACTGGCGGAAAGGACTCAGAACTGTGGCCGAGGAAGCACCGCTCTCACGTGTGTGTGCAGACGAAACACAGCGGCCTTGCGTGCGCACCGGACACGTGAAGGGATTTAGGGGACAGAGAGCGACAGGGGGAGCCCCGCCTTACCGAGGGGGACTTCTTTGGTGTCAAAATAATGCCGCCTCTTAGGTTTGCTGAATGTGTTTGTTCCTTAGCTTTCTGCTTGAGTCCTGGCCATCAGATGACTTTCAGGGCTGTCTTGAAACTAGCCAGTCTCTCTGTCTCTGTCTCTGTCTCTCTGTCTCTCTGTGTCTCTGTCTCTCTCTGTCTCTCTCTATCACTGTCTGTCTCTCTCTAGCTCTTTCTGTCTCTGTCTCTCTGTGTCTCTGTATATCTCTGTCTCTGTCTCTCTGTCTCTCTGTGTCTCTCTCTTTGTGTCTCTGTCTCTCTCTGGTATTATAGTATAAAAATGAAATTTAAGAATTTCCAAAAGTACCATGTTGTTACATATAAACAAAGGAATTTTTCTTTATGCTAAAGATAAATACGTATATACAACGATAGCTATAACTTACACTAAGTTCTATTTTGATAGCCAAGGTAATGTAGGTAGAAGATTATGTAAGTGGCTTGCAGAGATTTCCAGCAGAAAAACAACCAAATAGGTCTAATAGTTTTTAATTTGGGGTAGGCACAAGAAGTTAAATGCTAAACTAAAAACCACTTTTCATAAAGCAGTCCTGCCAATATATCACAGGGGAAAGCATGCAGGAGCTAGCCAGTAGTTTTAAACATTTGCTTAAAGAACAAGAGAGAAACTCTCTTGGATTCTTTTCCAAACAAGAGCACACAGGTTAAGTGCGTGTTTTTGAAAATGCCTTCAAAAGTCCCGTTGGTCAGTGCGTAGTGAGATCCTGCAGAAAAAGTCGTGCACACTGATCCGACTGCTTGTGCAAAGATTTGAGTTTATTGACAGAAAATCATACTTAGAGCAACTTGTCAAATGCTTTCCCAAGAACCTCACAAGCGGGCAGGGATGGTGTGAGTGTCACCTCAGCCTCGGCTCTGAGCTGCCGACGAGGGTCTGCTCCGGGGCCGTGGGGGCGGCTCTGACTTTCACACAGGAGGAGCCGGGGCCGCCTGCGAGGACAGAAGCACGACAGCTGTTTCTAAGGTGGGGTCTGATTCTCAAGGAAGCCCTTGGGGTGAGATGCGTCTTCCCACCGTGCGCACGGACCCCGGGAGCATGGACCCCGGGCGCATGTCTCCGCGCGGACCGTGCTCCCAGGGCTGACAGCTCCAGATCTCTTCTTCTGTTCTCTCCAAACAGTCACGGTCTGCTTTACCCTCGAGGCACGAATGGACAGACCACGTGCTGAAATGGCGCACGCGAGCGCTCAGCTCCCGCAGGGCAGCACTGCCCCGCTTTCCGTGCGCACAGACCGAGCATCCAGCCTGGGTCAGGACACCCCAGCGCCATCCATGGGCTGGAGCAGCCTCCACTCTCTCTCCTCCTGCACCGTCACAGACACTAGTGCCTTGACGAGGGCCCAGCACCTTTCCACAGGGGAAGGTGGAGCAGGCGCTGGATTGGAATGTGTTTTCTGAGAAAACATTCCAAACATTAAAAACATATATTGGGGAAACAGCAACGAGGGTTTCTGAATGAGAGTCTAGCTTGTGAAACCGCCTAGAGTTCAGCCTTGTCTCAACCATTCTTGAGTCCTTCGTTCAGTCTTACATTTAACGTTACCCTGTCGACCTGGCGGAAGGGAAGAGCGCTCCGCCCTGAGTACAGAGGAACCAGGTTCTAGGCGGCTCCTACCGCCCACAGCTGCTCAGCCAGCACCCTGCTGCTCCTGGGGCGAGTGGCGCCCCTTCCCGGGCTTCACCATGAGACTGACTCCCCGGAAATGCCATCCAAGAATCTTGGGCTTGTGGAGTCAGACGGAGAAACGTAAACCCGCAAGACACCAACTACACGGGGTGTTTGTGAGCTCACAAGGCTTCGACGATGGATAATTTTCCAAGAGAGAATACGAGCCACTGCTGTCACGTAAAGATATCCCACCTGTGGGACTTGGAGAAGCTTCAGAAACGTGTGTTTCTCAGTACCTGTGATGATGACGAGCCCCTTCTAAGGCGAGAGCCTTTGATCGTAAGTTAGAACTTTAGCACAAAATTATGGCATTGATGTTTTTCAACAATAGAAAATCACTGAACTTTGATCAAGTATTTAGACCTGTGACAAAGAATCTGCATGTGGTGTGCATTCAGATATTTTGTCCTTTACATGGACACGTAAGATGGAAAATAAAATAACCTTAAATAATTTGCAGGTTGAATGTCAGATTCTGTTCTAAAAAGCACCAGGAGCATAAAAAGGATATTTTAAAGTGAGTCTCATTGCCTATCAAATCGGTGACACAGCCATGTCGAGAGGGACCCTTACTGGTGACAGAGTGACAGACTCCTTCCCTCGGAAAGAGCCAGAACGCCAACGAAACCTCGGAAGCAGAGATGCTCGAGACTTCGGATCAAACAGAGAAGAGCAGCGACCTCTGGGAGGTGGGGACCCGCGAGCTGGGTCTCCAGGCCACAGAGCAGGGGCAGAACAAGATCAGCCTTCTGTCTCCCTGCGCTGAGGTGGTGGGGAAGGCTGTCCAGGAAACTGTGGCTTCTTGCTACAGCTGTAACACATGACCGCCACTTACTGCCTGAAGACAAAACCAAATTATCGCACATCATTGTGAGCCCAGAAATGCAGAAAGCGTCAGGAGGCTGTGTTCCTCCTCTCAGGGCCTCCAGGAAAGCACGTTACCTTGTTTTCTCCCACTTCTAGAAGCTTCCTGCTTCCCTGACTATTGGCCTCTTCTTCCATCTGCAAAGCCAGCAGTATCGCTTCTTGCAAACCCCCTTTCTCTGCCTCAGCACCTCCAGGCTCCATCTTCCATTGTCCGTCGGATGGTGTTGGCCCTACCTGGAAAGTCCTGGGTCATCTCCCCATCTCAAGAGCCATAATGTAATCACCTACGAAGGCCACTTTGCCACATAAGGCAGCACAGTCACGTGTTCTGGAGCTTGGACATGCACATCTTTGGAGGTGTTCAACCTGTCACAAAAGCCAAGGCAGTGTCGTGGGACAGAGAGCAGAGAGGCCAGGGCCGCGCAGAGTGACAAGCTCCAGGTCTGGAGCGGACCGTTGAGCGGTCAGCGGGGACCCTCAGTGCTCAGTTGAGTGTTGGTCACCACAGGTGTGTGAGGAGATGATCCAGGGCCGAGGGAAAGACTCCCCAGAGAAGAGAAGGGGACAGTCCTTGGGGCGGGGGCTGGCCACTCCCGGCACGCGTCCTGGGCCCTGGAGACTGCTCGCCGGGGCTGCTGCTGATGAGCCAGGTGCTTTAACCCACATTCAACTCACGTGCCTCCCAATCAAAATCTAAAAGCAAGTTTCAAAAGGATCGAAGTATTTCCAAGTAACATAACCCCGTCCCAGAATAAAGCTCAAGAATATTTTTAGGAATACAGAAATACCCAGCAACCAGATATAAAAAATTCACAATGAAAGGCATTCAATCAAAAATTACCAGGTGTGCCGAGAAGAAGGAAAATCCAACCCATAATTAGGAGAAAACCTATCAATCAAAACTGACCCTACATGATTCAGCGGATAAAGTCAGCAGCAAGGACATCGAAACTATTAGTATCATGGTTCTGTGTGCTCAGGAAGTGAGAGGAAAAAGTCGAGATCTAAAATTCAGACATGGGGGATATTAAAAAAAGACCCGAGTGAAGCTTCTAGGTATGAAAAATGCTTTTCTTTCTTTTCCCTTAGATGATGAAGATACTGAGTGGGATCCATGGTGCTTTAGATGCTGGAAGTCAAGATCGGCAGGGACCAGCAAACGGGAAAACATGACAACATGGTTCCAAAATGGAACCCAGAGGAAAAGTAACTCAAAACATGAAAACTGAGTATAATTAGTCAGCTGCGAAGCCACCTCATGTGAACGGATATACCTGTTGTTGGAGCAGACAAAGGAGATGGGGAGAGGTGAGGAAAAGGTATTTGAAAAAACCGTAGTGGCTGAAATTTTTTCAGATGCAGTACAGACTGCGACACATTGATGTGAGACGCTGAGCAGGCCAAGCACAAGAAGCTTGAAAGCAAGTACATCAAGAACATCCTCATCATCAAGTTGCTGAAAACCAGAGATACATAAAAAACATGCTAACCCCAGACAAAGATAACGGAAGTGGCATGAAGAGGGACAAGAGCAAAGATGGCAGATGGTCATCGGATGCCATGCCAGCTGGAGGGCGTGGAGGGACATCTTTAAGAGCAGAGTGCAGTGTCATCCTGGAATTCTTTACTGGTAAGAACATATTTCAAAACCGTTTAGTAATTATGTTGTTGGTGATCATTTTTCTGCTGTTTTTCTGAAGTTCTGTTTGGATAGTCAGATGAAGCAAGTCACTCTGCTGGCGTCTGAGCAGCAGAATCGCCAGCACTGAGGTGGGACAGAGACGCGGCGGGTGAGCCTGTTAGAAGTCCCGACTGGAGCTGGAAACATCGCAAAGAGCCCCGGCGTCGGGAGCGCTCGAAAACACTGTCTAGTGCAAAGTCCGTCAGAAAGGCTTCGCGATGGAATATTGCTGACCTCCAAAGCCGTCCGTGTCTTTCATCCACTGACTTTTCAGTCTGGTGACAAAGCCATCACAGGGAAAGAAGAGTCCTGTCAACAAAGGGTTCAGGGACTGCTGTCCACCCACACGCCCATGGGTGCGACGGGACAAGAAGGAACGCAGACTAGATCTAAGATGCAAACGTGGAGCAGAGCTGGATGACTGCTAAAGGGACACAGTCACACATCTGCGTGGCCTGCCCTGGAGAAGGACACTAAACACACCAAGAAAAAGAGACGGATTTCATCAACATTGCGCTTTGGAAGACACACAGAGAAAGTGAAAAGACAGCTCACAGAACGGGAGGCGATATCAGCATATCCTACACCCAAGAAAGGCCGAGTGTCCAGAACATAAATTCTGATAAGTCAACAATAAAAAGACAAAGGATTCCACGTATATGTGGACTGATGGACAATAATTAACAGTCATTTTGTCTATGTTTAAATAAATGGGCAAAGGGTCCAAACGTCTTTGCACAATTCTCCAAAGACAGTCGACAAATGGCCAACGGTGACGGTGACACGAAAAGCATCTCAGCGCCATTAGCCCTAGGAAGTTCACACCCTACCCACAGTGAGAGTCCACCTGCTGCCCACCAGGATCGTCTAATAATAAAATCACAGCAACCAGAGGCGCGCTGGCGAGGACGGGGCACCTTGGAAGATGTCTGCACTGTGGGGGGCTGTCTAAGGGCCTGGCCTCTGTGGAGACGGGGTGGCCAGTTCCTTGTGAGTCCCCTGTGGAATCGCTGTAGGAACCACCGATCTCACACATGGATATTCACCCCAAGAATCGAAAACGGGCATTCAAGCCAGAAGCTGCGCCCAGAGGTAACTAACGCTGGCCGCAGTTGGCAGCAGGCAGACATCGCATCCCGCTCCGGATGGGAAAGCAAGAGGGGTGCAGCCACACAGTGCAGTGTTAGCCATAAAAAATGGAATCCTGACACCTTCTACATGTGCATGACCCTTGAAAACACAGTGTAAGTAAAAGCGCTCAGACACAAAATCCCACGTGCATGTGATTCATCGCACACAGTGTCCGAAGGCCAGAAGCCCTGAGAGACTGAGAGCAGAGCTCGGCGTGTTTGGGACCTGCTTTTAGGTGATGGGAATGCTCTGAAACAGACAGCAAGATGTCACATGTTCACAGTGAGTGACAGCTGTGGCAAATGTCACTAACTTTGTGTTGTGTGTGTGTTGCCATACGAGCAGGTAACAGTAAGCAGGGAAGGTTCAGGTCCTGTAAAACAAAGTTTAAGAAACTCAAGTAGGTGGAAGCCACAGCTGAGATGAGCTGGGCCATGAGCAGACTGCTGTCAAAAAGGGCACAAGAGAACACTGAGGTCCTCTCCTTGTTCTTCCTGCTACTCGCCCATGACTGAATGTGCACGCACACGAAACTGTAACAGCTGCCCGGGAACCCCTGCATCTGGCGGATACTTGCCGATGGAGTGAGTAATCCAGGGCACCTCTTTAGAAAAATCATTCCGAGAGCTGTGATATTTCTATAATTTTGTATCTGGCTTGATAGGCTAGTTTTCCCTATTGAGAGGGTATTATTGGACAGTGCTCAGAATTAAGTTAGTATAAAGTGTTTGGCAAAGTTGAAAGGTGAATATAAGTTTTAGAAATGGAGGTAGAGGCAGAGATGCCTTAAAATTTTCCGGGACCTACCTCACTGTCTCATGCAGAAAATTCTCAATAAATATGATTTTCTAGATTAAATGCTCCATTATGTGTGCTTAGTCCCAAAATGTACAAGTTGGTTGTGAATAATTGAGTGTCATTAGCTTTAGGAAATGGGTATTTCCTTATAAGCGTTGCAATCACAATGGATTTATGTGTTTTAAATCAATTAATTGACTTCTAAAATAAAACAAACAAACAAATCTTTGCTTTTAAAAACAACTGACCAGCAAGTCAAATCGAAATAAGTCATTGAGCTAATTTGTAGATACTAAATCACTTTGAAGGTGTGGGGTTAACCTTGACTCATAATTTAGATTTCAATGTTGATCATTCACCTACGATGGGGATTTAAAAAGTGTCCATCTTAAATCAAGTGTCTTTCCCACTTCCATACACATTTCTGCATTTTGCCAGAAAATCATTCAAAGACTGGGCTTCTGGACGCAGTTACCCCTCCAGCCAGGTCCTCCTCTCCAGTCCTCTGTTTTCACGAAGCAGCAGTATTTGGTTCCTGGTCGTGACACTGTGTGTGCGTTCAGACTGTGGCAGGTGGAGAACCACCGCTGCCCAGTGACCTGGGCCCAGCCCGCCCCTGGAGCCTGTCCCGGCTTCCTCCTCCAGCTCTCACACGCCGTGACCCACAGCAACTTCCGCAAGCAGTACGAGCCTTTTCGCAGCTGGCTTCTCCTGAGCCTGAAGCTTTTACCTTCTCTCTTCTCTTTCACAGTCGATGTGGCCACCGGAATTATCTGAGAGCCCCTTGACCAGTCGAGATCCAAACCAATTCTTTGAGACAAATAAACCCTCATTTGTGCAGACTTTCAATGACCAGCACACACAAAATGTCTAACTTGTCCGCAGATCCGGAGTGACACAGTCTGTTTGGAAACTAGAAAATGGGAACCACATAGACCAGCTAGCAACTTTGCTTCAGATGACTGGTTGGGAAACTGTCCACACCTAGAGCCTGCTGGAGACAGGCACACAGGATGGCACTCCATGGAATCTTCTAGAATGTTCCCGTGCTGGTCCCTTGGTCTGGGGCAGAGGTCTAGATTGGGACAGGGGTCACTAGCTGTGTGTCGATCGCCATCGTGCAAAAGGGTTGCAACAGATTGAACTGCCAGTTCATTCTTTGGCACTAAATGCTAAACACACACCTCCCAACTTAGCAGGAAGACTCTTTTCCCTTTGCACCGAGGAAAACAGGGTTCGCTCTTTCCAGAGCAGGGGAGAGAGATGGGACTAGTCACAGAAGATCTCACTGGCTACATCACTGCAGGTGAAGAAACAATGAATCTGTGTTTGCTCTCCTCCCTGTGCGGTATAGCTATTTTCTTACCCACAGATGCGAAGACCCTGTTGGGTATCAGCACATGGCTGGAGAGTGACTTGGTTAAAATAAAACCCCACTCCCCTAGACGTCACTGTGGTACAATCTCCTGTCTTGAAGAAAGATGGAAACTTTTATTTGGAAGATATATAGTTAGAATTTCCTGTAACACTGAATTAGCTGCAGTCATAATGAACTATTTCACACTGCCGTTATTACTCATTTACCAAAAATACTTTGTCCTGCGTGTAATATTTTCTTAATTATTTTACCTTTTCAAAGCACTTTCTCATATCAAAATGCTCCTCTAGCCTGACAATAAGCCTCAGCGTCAGGAGAAACAGAAGTGCTGCCGATGACAGGAGAAGAATTGACACAATTGGAGTTATAATGTTTTCTTCCTTCTGGTGCCATGTATTTGGGGGGAATAAAGAAAAGAAACAAAACTGTTTCATCACCTAGCTCATCAAATGTCTATGTAGGATGTTTTTAATGACAGAGGCAAATGTTATTTGTTTAGGATAATTATGTTTGCCTTGACTCTTTAAAAAATTCTTCAGTAGAAATTGCATTAAGAATCACATGAAAGACTCTCTTAATGTCACACCTCGACAATAGACATGTCCATGCAAAGCGGTGAGGCTCCATCACATTTTTATTGTGATATGATTAGGGTGTCAATGAAGATTTCTAAAAAGCTCCATCCAACTGTAATTTCAAGGCAGCTTCGTTGCCTTGAGAATCAAAACAGTCAACATAGTATGGTATTAATTTGGGGATTTTTGACAGAAAGCCATAAAACAAAAGCATGTGCTGATTAAGTCACCGGAGACTCCTCGGAGTCGCGATTCTAAGTGGAAGCCAGTGGGTGATCCAAGATGGAGCTGGATCTTGGGCAAACCCGGCTGGAATGAAGGGAGCCTCGTGCCTGCTGACCCTGACGTTGTGAGGTCGGTCCCGGCACACAGACATGAGTTCCTTTCTCTGCCCTGCTACTGACTGGAGTTGGCAGGCGTCCCCACTCTCTTCTTGAGTATTTTTTCAACTCAGCCTTTATGGGGTTTTTAATACCATCTTTCTCTGTTTACCATATGTCAAATTCTGCATGAACTGATAGAAACATGCAGCGGCCCTATCAAGCTAGTCTCCCAAAATAGACTCCCCACTCCCCCTGCCCACGCTGCCTCCGGCCCCTAAGGGCTCGCTCCTGAAATGGACAGTGCTCCTCTGACCAAGTGGCGTGAGTCCATTAGCCAAGACCTCTCCCAAGTATCCGCGCTGCAGTGGGCACCCCAAAAAACGATCCTTTTCTGTCTTTTTTCCGTTTCCAGAGTTCTTCAGCTCTGGGACAGGTATACATCAAAATGTTCCCCTGGCAGAGATGCCACGGTTTAAAGCAGCAGCATCCTGGCTGGAGGGAGGGCCGCCAGCCTTGACTCTGCTGCGGGCGCCTCGTCAGACCCGCCAAGCTCCTGGCTCCGCACTCCGGGGAGCGCTTCTCCGCGTGATGCTGCTAGCAGATTAAAGCTGTTCTAATTTTCCATCCAAGCCAAATAGACGCATAAGCAAGCTGTTAGATTGTCTCAGGAACGCAGGGGCCATCCCCTGCTCCTCCGTGCTCTGCCAGAGTTAGGAGTTAGCATATTGGTGAACATTTGCAAGTTAAATCTCCAGGGGTGGCCTGGAGCGAGGAGAGGCAGACAGAGGTGGGGGAAACACACTCCCCGAGTCCCAGTGCAGATCCCTGGCCATGTGGCAAGGGAAGTCAAAGGCACGTCGCCGGGACGGAGGGAACAGCCAACACTGCACACTGAACCTCATGCATTTACTGAAGACGGAAGCGAGGAAGGTGGAAGGCCTCTCCTTCCACAGTCAGGCAAAGCACTTTTTCATGCTGTGTCCCACACAAGATACTGTCCAAAGGCACAAAGGAGAAAATGGGAGCTGGAAGGCAGCTGGGTGCCACCAGCTGGGAGCGTGGGACGAGGGACGGCTGCGTTCTGAGCTGTGATGAAGCATCGGGCGCTCTTCCTGCTCGTCTGGGATTCCCAGGTGGGAGACCAATTTAACGAGTCTCCCAAAAGCTTGCCCCAGAAAAGCACACAATAGAGCTGCCAGGGAAAATCAGGAGCACTCCAGGGGCGACAGAGTGTCCATGACACCAGCAACGCAGGCGTGACACACCAGCATCTTTGGAGCAAAAGGCAAAAACTAACATAGGAAAGCGCAGAGTCCGCAAGGAGCCCGCCCGCAGCTCGGGAGCACACAGCATGTGAGGACAGGGAGTCCTGCCTCGTCTTCATCATCGTTGTGCTATCAACGAGTAAGAGCAGCGGGTGCAGGCAGCGTCCCGCCGCATGCGCGTGGCCAGGACGCTCTCGACTCCTTAAAGAACGTGTATAGAAAGAGAATATAAAGAAAACACGATTGTGAAAAAAAGATTCATCTAATTGCTGATGCCTGGGCTTCACTGCCTGCGTTGATCTTGCACTAAGTAACAGCAGCCTCCAAACCAAGTGCGTGCACATATTGGAAGGGACGTCCTCCCATAAAGACGACAGAGCAAAATAAGCGAATGTGCTGTTGCCAATAATGGAAGCAGCAGACGGGATGAGGCTTCAAGTGTGAGCCCAGACCAGGCTATAACCTTACAGGGAAGCAGGGTCTCTGACTCACAGGGGACTGGTGAGTGCTTGTGACAAGAGTGAGCAGGGGACAGACACAGGGAGCCGGACAGGAGGTGATGGAGACAGTGGGCAAAGCAGCCACCAGCCCGAAACCCCCAGAAGGGCAGCAGCAGCAGGAGCTGCAGGAGACAAGGAAAGAGGCTTCGGGGGCAGCGCGGGCCCGCCAGTCCCTGGGCTTTGGACTGTCCGCCTCCAGGTGTGCGATACACTCGACGTCCACCGTTCAAGTCGCCGCTTAGGGCCGTCCCGGGGGATCGGGTCCGCTGCAGCTCCACGCCCACCTCTGCACATTCCGCTCAACCCCGGAGCCATCGACTGCGGTGTGTGCTGTTTTCTAAGAATTAATAAACTGTGTCTGAGTGCCAATGGTGGCCCGAAGCAGGTTGGCCTCCCACCTCCTCCTCCCTCGGCTCCCTTTCCCGCACTGTGTCCCGCCTGAGGTGGCCAGTGCTGCCCGCATACCACCAGCACCTGTGGGGTGGCCTGGTGCTGCCCCCGGTCTGCCCAGGACAGTAGGTCCTGTTTTCCGAGCTCCATCTGGACAACTTCGTCCTTACATGCTCCTGTTGGTCTGGTCTTCCCAGGCCAGCTGCCAGTGATCGCCGGGACACCACGGAAGTAAAGGCTCTCGAAATTCAGGACAAATGCATGTTGGTGTCTTGGGGAAAACAACTAAGAGGACGTAGGAGCCTTAAACAGATACATCATCGTGGGCCCAGTAACTTTATTTCTAAGAATCTATCTGAAAGAGCCCAATGTCTGTGCAAAGATGATCTTTTCAGAGTGACCTGTGCCTCACTGACCCATTCGGGTCCGCGAGAACAGTATGCCCGCTGCAGGGCACAGCCTGCCCCTGCTTTTACCTCCACTTGCTGTGAACGTGACTGCTCATTCATTTGTATTTTCCTCTCTCTGCCCGCCTTGGCCAGGTCCTGCCTCAAGATAAGTCCCCGGCATCAAGGATGGTGTCCAGCCCCTGGGCTGCTGAGGCCCCTCCAACCTTCGCCATCCTGGCCAGGGGTCAGGCTTCAGCCGGCCATGGCTGCTGGGTGAGGTGGCCGAGCCCACCATGTGGCCCCGTGTCCACACTGCACCCGACTTTGGCCCCCGGAGAGGCCTCAACTAAGACTTCACTACGTAGGTGGAAGGAGTGGTAAAAGGCAGAGTAGACATACCAGCACGAGCTCTTAATAGCGACCCGCCACCTCCGGGCACTGGCAAGACGGGCTGTGTTTCCTGCGTCACAGGAAGACCGTCAGCTCGAGAACTGGGAGTTCGGAGTCCGAGCCCGGAGGAGAGCTGTGCCTCCCAGGGCCGCCAGGAGCCAGCCGTCTGGCACAGGAAGGCCGGGCGAGGTCGGCTTCTCCAGCTCCACGGGGCCCGGGCACCCGCCTCTAACTTCGGAGGGTGGGCCTGCCCACACCCTCACTGTGACCAGTGGCTCCCTTGCCTTGGTGTGAACAGCGGCACCTGCATGTGCCCTTTGCTCGTTTCTTTGCAGCATTTTCTGGGTGTGACTGCGGGGGTGTTCTCGTGAGAAGATCTTCTCGGGAGCACCAGGTCAAGTCCGCTTCCAGCCGCCCTCTGTGCCCGCTGTGGGCGGCGGCTCCTGGGGCGCCTGCACATTTAGGTGTGCAGTGCTGAGGTGTGGAAGCAAATCCCTTCCCAGGGGCTGGTGGGCAACAGACGCATCCCATTGGCAAACACTATTTCCAGTCACAGGAAGTTCAAAACCTCTACAAACATGGGGATGAAAGGAAAATTGGGGAAAACTTAGCTGTGACCTATCCCCATTGGTCCTTTCAGGAGGCCTTTGTGAAGAAGAAAAAGTATCCATCAGAAGAAAGCTCAGACTGATCAGGAGTAGATAGGGGAAGCCATTTCCAAAATATATTTACACACGCTGAGAATCCACTTGGGATCTCTGAAGCTCTTTCCATCACGCATGGAGACTCCCCGGGGACTGTGACCTGCATTCATGTGACCCCAGGTCATGACCACATCACTCAGCAGGCCGGCCTCCCCCGGGTGGGGCCCTTCAGCTGTGGGTGACCACTGTGCCCGATCGCACATGCCATGCTGCTCCTTGGCTCCGTCCAGACATAGAAGAGACGCTGAGACGAGATGCCCTGTGCTCATCTTGTCAGTCACATGAAAGACAGGTTTCCACCAGAGCCCCCAGCATCTGCGCCCCCGTAGGCGGCCATGTGAAGGGATCACGCCTCCATGTCCCATTTGAAATTGGCTAAAAATGCATCCGCAGTCTTTGCTTGGATGCAAATGTATTACAATTGTTCTGAAAACAAATAGTTTTAGATGAGTCAAACCTGTGGCGAATCAGGTCATAATAAGAAAATCTCGTGGATTTCAGCTGTGGTTTGGCCAGCATTCCGGAACACACATAGACACACAGAAAATAGAAAGGTTTTCTTCTAAAGGGAAAGTCATTTTAGAATGTGAAAACCCTCCGAAAAGACCATAATAAGCTCATATGTTGCTTATGAAAATAAATGTCAGTGATATTTTAATTTGAAAACACCCCTCAAATATGCACACTGGTTCAGTGAGTTTTTTCACAAGTCTGGTACCACGTGGATGCTCCATTCACTGGTAAGCGTTATGCTGCTGTCTAACAGCCTGGTCTGTGCAAATTGTACAGCTGAGTCAAGGAAATGTTTTCAATGCATGTATGAGATCAAATAGATAAAATTTGAAGCTATGACTGAAGTTGTGACTCGAACCAACCAGAATGGAGCTATCATTTTAAAAACCGCCTGACTCTTAAATTCCATCGGCCAATCCCGCGCAATGTGGGCGTCCTTCCCGATCACAGACGTCATTACAACTGCCCGATTGGATGGGATTCCACAAGTATTATGTTACTGGATTCCTAGGGAAAGCTAGATTATGAGCAAGACAGAGACCATCTCATTTTCACCTGTAAAGAAACTCAGACTCACAGAGCTAAATTAGCCCAGGTGCAGACCTTGTAAGGATGAAGAAGCCTGGATGCTTCTGACTCCTGATCCTGTCTTGAAAATGTTAAATCCTCTACCATATCCCCCTTGATTAAAAGCTTAATCCCAAAGCCAGGTCAGCCTCTCTCTGGATTTCCATGGAGACCAGATCCAATTCCATTTTTTCTGCCCAGCCGTGGAATCACCGCCCTGGCCAAGCAGAGCAGACTGACCACAGAGCGAGACTGAAGGCCTCTCCTCTCTCAGATTCTTGGGCAAATTAACTGACTCATGAATGACTGAAAAATGAGGAAGACAGCAGCGTAGGCTGCCCCGAAGCCAGAGAAACTGAACAAATGAACACACACAACCGCCAACGCTTCCATCCAGCGTGGTGGATGAGGGGCGGGATCACACACAGGCCACTGAGAGCTGCAAACCAGAGCGACGGTCTGAAATGACCTGAAATGACCTGAAATGACCCAGTGCAGCCACCTGCCCACAGGGGCCAGGGGTCCCAGCCTACTCCGTGCACTGACCTGAGGGCCGGGTGACTCCCTGCCAGCACTAAGGAGCAGCTGTCATCGGGCACTCTGGGCTTTTACCTGCAGCTCAGTGTGGCCCCAGCTTGGACCGGTGACACCAGTAGACACCTGTCTTTCTATATGCATTTCACTTCATTGCTTCATTTACTGCTCAGGTTCCTTTCAAAAACTGCTGCTTTCTCAGAAGGTCAGCTCTTCTCCCAGGACACGGAGACACCATCTGGCCAGAGTGAGTCAAGAATATATCTTTTAGATATTTGGTGGGAGGGCCAGCCTGAGGAATGATGGATCCTGTATTGGTGAGAGGAGGGTCTGTCATCTTTATCAAAGAGAGACTCTCGTCGAGGACTTTAACTCTGTTCTCTCCTCATGCATCTTCTTATCAGAAGCTTTGTCTGAGATCTTAAAATCATGAATTTCTGACTGCTGTGAATGATTCATTTAATTGTAATTTTCTGTGAATATTATGATAGCCAAGAGGAAAGGGGAATTCATTTGTATGCTGTGAGGTCTTGGAAAATCAAACTTAACTTTAAAAATAAATTTTATTGTCATAAGATATTCCTTTGTGTCACTCCTCACCTTGATGAGAATGTGATGGACCCTTTATACTGAGCGCTCTCTGAATCATACTCGAAGATGTCAAAATTAAATGAAGGCTTAAAAAGAGAAGAGCTTCCTCTAATCTTGCCCCCCAAAAGACAAATTGCATCTCAAGTTTAGTAAGCAAATATATCATTTTCTATAAGTTACACATACATATATAATCACATAAATAATCATTTGCAATCCGTTAAAGTAATTCCATCATTGTGTTTAGACTCTAATGACTGTTTACTTGGCCTCAGCCTGCTCCATGTGATTTCAAAGTCAAGAAATAAAAAATGGAGAAATCTAAATGACTGGCAATAACCAGTTTTACCAGATGCAGAGCTTGAGACAAGGATTCGCAGGCAGGGATGTAGCTCCAGGAAGCATCTCCAGGGAAACCGATGGCAGACCAAGGCAGAAGGGCAGGGTAGGGGAAAGGTAGGTGCAGTTTAAGACACAATCCCACAATAAATTGCTTCATGTTTATTCTTAGGTTGATTCTGAAGTGTGATGGTATCTAATGGTTGCTCATTGCGGGCAAAGTTGCTAGATTTTCATGCTCATGGACATCACAGTCATTAAGACGTACATCAAGGAAACATGCTCAATAAGTATTCCACTCCTTTGCTCTTGCACTACCATGGTGGCCCAAGGGTAACGTTCCAAAGAAGTTCTTCAGAGGGTGGTCTTGAGGACAAAAGCATCCAGGAGCCGGAGGAGGGTACACAGGAAAGGGCTTTGAGGGAATCTAGGAGAAGCACTGATAATACCAATTACAGTCTTCCCCGTGTGTCATTCAAATCCACTCATGTCATGTTTACTTTGATCTTTAACTATGACATTTTTGAGATGATGGTGAGTCGCTCTTTCTAAGAGGAACTTAGAGAGCGGACTAGAGATGACCTGGAGCTTCCTCACTGCAGTGACACCCAAGGCCATACCTGAAACATCCAGCACCTGCAGGCATCTCTCTTTGCTCCCGGGAGGTCTGTTACTACGCTGTCCAGTCTTGTAAACAGGTGAGTCTGAGAGCAGTGATCCACAAACCAGAGTCCAGCAAAGACACCGCTTCTAGGACAGTCCCTGAAACAGGGGCTGCTGACTGGTGAAGCGGCATTTGTCCACATCCCCTTCCGCGGTCCCCAGGTTTCAGTGCCGGCCAGCTTGACTAACGCAATGCAGACATGCTGGAGAAGACCACACTGCATTTCCAAGTCTTCGAGAGTGATAGGTCCTTGTCATTCCACCCAGGGCATGGGCACTGTTTTCCTCAACTATCTTGTCTGAGCCAAGGAGAGTTTCAGGGGCTTCCTTTCTGATCATGGTGCCTCCTACTTCTCAGGTCAAGGACCCTGGGAGGCTACTGTGGCCTGCTGTTGATGTCCATGCTGAGCAATCACTTGGGAAGCAGGGAGCTGACCACCCTGTGGGTCCAGAAACCCACTACCAGCGCGACGGACCTGAGTCGGGTGCCACAGACCACCTGATCCCCTCCAGCAGGTGGGCTGTGATGACATTGTGGGTCCCTAGAGCCTTTACCTAGTACCTTGGACGGTCAGACTATTTCTTTGTGTTAGTGAGACGATACTCACATGAACGTCTGCACGTGGCCAGGGCAGGCCAGTCGGGATCACTTCTGGGTACACACGCGGTGGCTGAGGGCCTTTCCGCCGAGCGCCTTCAGTCCCAAGCTTGGGCTTCGAGAACTGGCTCTGGTCTGGATGCTGGGTGGGGGATGGTCCTCGGCGGAGGCCGTTGACACCAGCTGCCTGCGCGTTGTTCTTGAATTTCCCAGGACCCGGAGGCATTGTTTCTGGGCCAGCTGTCCCTGGTGGGGTCCCAGGAGGGACCATGAAGTCAAGTGGGGTCTCCAATGACTGAGATACTCTCCCACCAAGGTTCCCAGACCCCGGCTCCTGCTTTCACACCACGCACTTCGCCCTCGTGGCTGGGAGGGGTGCCCCTCCCACGTGCCCCCTCGTGTGGGTTTTCCTAACTGGCCCCCGGGAGTCATACCCCATGGCTCGCAGGAAGCCTGTAACCCTTGTGCCGGCGACGTGGCGAGACGCCCTCCTGTGCTGTGGCTCTCCTCGGCGAGTCAGCCCTGTCGGGCCCCCAGCCTCGCTCACTCGCCCCCGGCGTGAAGCTGAGAGCGGGTGGCTGACACGCACGCACGAGAGCTGTAAATGAACGGTTTGGACAATGGAGGCTTCCGCGCCGTGAGCAGACGAGCAGAAAGCTCCCTCCCTTCAGTCACCTGCACGCCGTGGGTGGGGCGCGTCTGCCTCGCTGGCTGCCCACAAAGACTTGCTGGGAATAATTAAAGCCCGATGCAAGCACGTGGCAGCTCTTTCAGGAACAGAAAAAAAAGAAAAGGGAAGACCTCACCGAGAAGAAGAAAGACCCTTTCTCCCTGTTTTATTTTTAACCTGATGTGTTGCAGAGTATTGAATGTCACCAGATTGTCACTAATGTCACTTTTCCTCATGTTCCATATGTGATGTGACATATCATTGACTAATGAAACCCAGTGAACAATGTGTCAACATAAAGAAGCACGCCGGGTCACAAACAGGCTTTGAGAGCATTCAGTTGCCGGAAAATGCGTATCGGGCGTGTTTGCCATAGGAATGACGAGCTGCGGTCCAGATGTCGTGCTCATGTGCACCACTGGCGACCAGAGCACGGCACCGGAGGACCTGCGTCGCTGCCACCCACGGGCGCCAACGCCGGCCAGAGCACGGCCCGTCCCGAGGGGTGGCGCTTTCTCTGCTTCGTGAGGACTGTCCCCGTGGGAGAGCACCGTGCTGCCGATGGAAACGCTGTCGTTGCCTGACGCGCTTTGTCCCCACCCCAGGGACTCCACGGTGCAGCATTACCTAGAAATGTGACTCCTCAGCCCCGACCTCAGGCCCTGGGCCTGGCCCCCCAGGAGCCTCCCCGAGCCCCGGGCCTGTGCCCGGCGGAGAAGGCCATGCTGACTCCACGGTCCTGAAGCCCGCAGGTGACAGAGTGGGTGGATTCGCGCTCCGTCATGTCAAGGTCTAGGAACCGCTCAGAATGCTGCACGATTTCCTCAGCTCTCAGTGTCGGCCCTGAATTGCCATCGCGTGTTACAGGGACCAACGCGTGGTGCTGAGAGGTCGCACTCGCCTTCTCGCCGCCCAGAATGCTTCTGCCTCCTTCCATCCTCTCCTCTCAAGAGAGTGATGCTCCTCGTCACGCGGACCCCCTTCAAATTACTACCAGTTTGTACTAAGTCAGTTTTAGCTGAGTGTGTAGCCGACATGAATTCCCCTGCTTGTGGGAGGCCTGCTCGCCCGCCACTCTGGGCCTCTCTTTCTGGTCCCTGTGCTGGAAACCTGGTGGTGGCATGAGTGTTAGCACATGTTAGATGAAGAGTGAATCTGCACATCCACACATTCATTATTTTGTAAGTCAAACTTACCTCAATAAAATAAATAACTTTCTGTGTCCAGGACTCTCACTTCTGCCTCCTCCAAGCCTCCTTAGGTTGAAAGTCAGTTTTCACTCTCACTGTCTCCCTCCTCCCTCCTCCCTCCTCTTTTCCTCCCCTCTCCTCTCCTCACCTCACCTCTCCTCTCCTCTCCTCTCTCCTCTCCTCTCCTCACCTCTCCTCTTCTCTCCTCACCTTTCCTCTCCTCTCCTCACCTCTCCTCTACTCTCTTCTCTTCTCTTCACCTCTCCTCTCCTCACCTCTCCTCTCTCCTCTCCTCTCCTCACCTCTCCTCTTCTCTCCTCACCTTTCCTCTCCTCTCCTCACCTCTCCTCTCCTCTCCTCTCTCCTCTCCTCTCCTCACCTCTCCTCTTCTCTCCTCACCTCTCCTCTACTCTCTTCTCTTCTCTTCACCTCTCCTCTCCTCACCTCTCCTCTTCTCTCCTCACCTTTCCTCTCCTCACCTCACCTCTCCTCTCCTCTCCTCCCCTCCCCTCCCTTCTCCTCTCCCCTCCCCTCCTCACATCTTCTTGTCTCCTTTCTCCACATCTTTCTCACTCTATTTTCTGAACTCTTCACTGATATTGTTTTGAAATGATCAGACATCCTATACTCACACTGTTGGCCCTGGCTTTCATCCTTCATTCGAAACTGTTTAGAATCCTTAATTCTTGCCATTCCTCTCCCCTGGCTTCAGTGGCACCTCCCCTCCTCCAGCCCCCGCTCGTCTTGCCGCTCTCTGCATCACCTCCCTCTCATGCGGTGATGAGTGATGTCACCAGCAGCAGGCACTGACCCTCTTCTCCAGTGGCTGCCTGACCCCTCCAGGGCGTTGACTCTCCCTCCCTGGTAGCGAAGCTGACCTCACAGCCGAGACCCTCGTCAGCATCTCCCTCCGCAATCCCGACGACACCTGTGAGCGCCCTCCGGGCTGTCAGACTCTACGCCGCCCTGCAATCTGCCAGCAGGGCGCCCCCGTCCTGCTGCTCATAAGCGCTGCACTCACACTGCCTGTCAGGCACCAGCGAGGCGTCTTCACTCACCCACTAGTCCAGCTCCTCTGGCCATGGCCATGCTGCGCCGCGTGGTAGGAAATGTGAGGAGCCACATCCGACTCCAGGAGCCATCGGTCTAGCTGAGCCAACCTTGTAAATGAATGCCGGCCTGGGAAGAGTGGGAACAGAAGGGGCGGTGGAGTGATCTGGCTGAAGAGGAGATGCTGCGAGATTACATGAGGGCCATCACCTGATACCGGAGGGTTGAGGACAGCACCCTGCAAAAGGCGCTGGTTCAATGCTCAGTTCTGATCATCCAGGTCTCCTAATTGTGCTGGAAGATGCTGCCTCGGGCTGGGTGCGATGTGACTTGTCACCTGTCCACCTATGACAACGGATCTCGGAAAGTCCTTGGTATTCATCACAGAATCAGAGGGAGCTCGTTGTCGTGAAACAACTGCCATGGACAGACGCGTTGTGTCTGTCCTCTGCTGACCTTTGGCATCATCACTAGGTGCTGCTGCTCCATCCCCAGCTCTCAGAAGGCTTGCTCTCGGGTCACTCTCGGCGCAAAGGGAAGTGGGGTCTGGAGACTGCTTCGTGAAGCCCTGCCTGCGCGCCTGCTCCCCGCGGATCCGGGGGAGGAAAGGAGTCTTCCAGAGAGGCTTTTGGAGCCTGGCCTTCCGGGAGCACTGTGTCCCCAGCACTTCTCGCAGCATCTTCTGCTCTGCTCCCAGCCCCCTTCTCCTCCGGCTCTTCCTCGCCGTGAGCGCGGGGACACGCGCCTTCTTCATGGTGACCCTGCCTTCTACTGTGTGGTCCCAAGCGGGACTTAGTCCATGGCTGCCACTGTGCTCCTGGGATGACCAGGTGGCTATGAGGTGACCTCCAGAAAACAGTGGCAACGTCGTGCAGGGAGCCCACACCTCCCAGACACCCGCCATCCATCCCGTCGCTACCACAGTGCTGACTTCTTTCCACGCACCTGTTTAAACAAACCAAACAGAAAACTACTTTAAAATGATGTTCCCTTTTAACAAGAGCCTAACAAACGTGTCACATCAGATACCTGAGTTTCTGCAAGTGGTCTGCCAGCCCCGGAAGGAGGTGCCAGAACTGATGTCAAATCATCATCATGGACACTCTGCTGTTACATCCGGCACAAAACAGATGCATTTACAGCTCCGGCAGCTGCAGGCCCACTGCTAGGAAGTCAGATTTGTCCCCCTATTATGTTTTACTTCTTCAGCACCGTCCCAGCGCTCACTCCTGTGGCAGAAGTGAGACACGAGGGAAAGGAAACTGGACCAAATGGCCAACCACGACTGGAGGGCACTTTCTGAGCACAGAATAAAATGCTAAAACGCAGAAAGACCTGAAGTGACCCTCCATTAGCACAAAGAATTGCAGTTTGGGGAGTCAAACTGCTTTATGCCATGTTATTAAAATGTAGCAATTAGTGATTTAATTCCTTCTAGCCCTCCTGGAAAAAAGAAAGTACTCCCCACAAAGTTGTTTTAGAAAAACTCTGAAGTGATCCAAGCCACCCTGCCAGCTGGTGGTTCCAGAGAAGAGCATCAAGAAAATGCCACCTCCCTCTTGCTCTGGAAGATGGCTGCTGCCCCTCTGTCCTAGCAGGCACGTCTGCAGCCGGGTCCACGGCTGGCCACCAGCCCACCCGTGGGTAAGTGTTAGTAATGGGACTGACAGAAGCTACCTGGGGCTGTCCCTTCCAGCTCTGAAAAGTGCTGGGAGAGGGCGACCACTGACCCTGGCTGTGCAGAGGGGACCCACGCCCCCGAGCGTGTGCTGTGAGGGCCCCACATTGGCGCGGACCCCTCCACAGGAGAAATCAGAGCTGTCGGGTCAGCACGGCTGTTGGCCGGGGGTCCGTGCTCACCAGCCCGGGAGCTAACCAACCAACACGCAGCCAGCAGTCACTCTGAAGTGAGAATTCCGATGGAATTTAAGACAGAGGTTTTTGCCTCCCTTTCCTTAGGTTCCCCGTAGTTTTAGGAATCCTAAGGAACAAAATGGTAAAAATTCTCCCATAGTCAAATAGACAAGTTTGCTTTACCTTCCTTGGGAAAAATATGTGTTCAAGTTTGGAAAGTTGTAGATGCTTGCATCAAGGTGAATAATTTGCCTCTATTTCTTGGTGAGATATATATATATATATATATATATATATATATATATATATATATATTTTGCCTTTGGTGACCCCATGCATTTAACTCGTTAACTTGTAGACCAAACTACCTTGAATGATCCGGGGGCGGTTCTAACCTGCCAGCTCTTTGCAAACACTACCCTCATGCTCCAGTCCTTCAGTCAGGTGCTTTAAGCAGTTCACCTCATAAAATGCGGCCCTCTGGAGGGTGACGAATGATCACATTTTTGGAACCAATATTCGGCGTGCGTGGTCCATATCGTTTTCAAGAGAGGGAGGCAGAGGTCAAGGCCTTTGAAGACAGACGAGCTGGATGCCCGCCCGCCTCTCAGAGTGCGGAGACTGGGGACCTCACCGTCCAGGACCCCAGCTCTCCTTCAAGGACATCAGTCTCCCTTGCGTCAGTTACCGGCTAAGTGACCTCCAGACATTGTTTCAAGTGTTTTTCTCAGATCACTGGGGAAACAGAGTTTTATAGCTGACATTTGAGACATTCTGAAACGTTTGTTGAAATAATCTATAATTAGTTGGTGGGACTTTATAAAAGATGCAAAAAAAGTATTACTCAGAAAGTGAGGGATGAATCATCTCCCCATTGGCCAGATCTCCCTAAGTCAATGACTCAATGGTTCTTCTCACCTAACGTCTTCAGTCATGGTGCAGATTCCACACGAGTAGAGAGTGAAATTAGAAAACTGAATATTTTTACTGACAGGCCTGTGTCTAAGTTTCCAGCAATGGCACTCACTTCCCTTGGGAGAGGTCTCTGCTCCAGTGGCTCTCATTGTCAGGAAACTTCTCTTAGAATTCGGCATAAATTGCCCCTTGTTGAATTCACCCCATTATTCCCAGTCAGAGGTCCTTGGGCCAGTTTAGACAATGAATTCTCATTCACAGGCCCGCCCATTTCCAGGAGGGAGAGGTGGATGGAGAGACGCACAAAGGGGAAAGAGGTTGGGCATCCACTTCTGAACTCTGGAGCCTCCTATATTTTGGCTCCATGAGGAATCTCAGCATCATGTAAAAACAACATTTAGACTAAATTAGTGCTCTTTGCAACAAGAGTCTGAGCTCATAGATGGGGAGACCACAGTGTTAGCAGAAGGCAGACTCACATCTGAGTCATTTGGACTCAAAGCTGAGTTTTCATCCCATTGTACTCTTCCTGCCTCCGGGATTTGAGAGCCCACAGCCGACAAAGACTTCAGATGGTTGGAGGGAGGAGATCAGCTCCCAACTCTTAGAGCAAGGTCAGCAGCTCTCCTTCAGTGCAGCTCACTGGCCCCTTGCACCACCAGGCTGCCCTTAATAGGACGAGCTGCTCTTGACCTCCTGCTTCCTGGTGGGTGAGGTTCAGGTGTTGACAGGGCATTGATATCAGTGCTCTGAGGATCTCTTAAGTTACCCACATTGAAATGGCTTTTGTTCTTGGCTGTTTGTGGACTGGATCTCTGCTTTATAATACAAAACGCATCCAGTAAGGGGCAGGATATCCAAGGAACTGCAGGATACCAGGATGGGAGTCACACATGGTGTTGATGAGACTGAAATGGACAGCTGATGGAACCCGTGGCTGTTGGGGGACAGAGACCCTGTCGTTGGGAGGTGGAGCCCCTGTCGTTGGGAGAAATAGCCCGTGTCGTTGGGAGACGGAGCCCATGTCTTTGGGAGAACCTGTGTTGCTGGGGATGGATGAGAAGTGTACTCATTACATTAAGTCTTACCATTGGCTTTCTTTTCCTCCAAAATTTCCCTCTCAATTCACTAGGCAAGACCACACACACAGGGCTGGGAAATAGATCTCTCTACAGTCTCACTTCATGGCCAGTTGAGACTCTGAGAAAAGATGCTTCATCCACAGCCGTGTTGAAAGGAAACCAGCTTCCTCTCACGGGCAAGCTAGTTTTCTGGCTTCAAGCCAACGAGCCATGCTGGTTTGTACACACATCTCGGCTCCCCTTCCTGCCTGAGACAGGCCCTCTCGAATTCCTTCAGGACCCAGGTCTATTCAACAACAAAAACGAAATATGCAAATGATCTCCCAACTCCACGCATGAAGCCTGCAAACGTTATTCTTCGGAAAGTGCTGATTATGGCAAATTATGAATTAACATGTCAGGCACTGAGGTTTGAAACCTTATAACTGTTTGCTGTACAGGAGCCCCCGAATGAATTGAAAAATGGAAGGAAAAAATAGCAAAATCAGAGATTCCTTTATTGTTAAGCTGCCAACATCCAGCTTCTGTCTGACTGCCAACTCCACCAATCTCCACACGCACATGCACATGTGTGCACATGCAGACATGCACACGCACACACGCACACGCACAGCTGCATGCACAGACAATTGTATGCACATGTGCACAATTAAAGCAAGGCTCAGACACTGGAATGGAAACGCCAGGGGACAGCTGGTCCTTCTTCTGGCTGGGTTTCTTGGCTGATGTCTCCTCAAGCTCACCGGTCACTGTGGCTCCTTTTTCTGTCTTTCCACTGCAGGAACGAGGCTCCCCGAGAGGTGGGCACTAGTGGGCACTGCAGAAATGACAGCTACTGTCCTGCCCTTCTGAATCGTTCACCCGACACACTGCGTTTCTAAGTGTGGGCACCCCTGCCCCATAACACCCCATATTGTTAGAAATGCAGGTCCAGATCCCCTGAATCAAAACTCCTGACTGCAGAGCTCAGGAAGCTCTGCCTGGACAAATTCTGAAGCACTCGGAGCTGGATGCACACGGAGGTGACACTGCTCTTGTTTCCTCCCCTGGCAGAGCCATTCTGGTAAATGCAGCGAATGTGGGGGACCCACTAGTGGTAACAGCTGCCTTCGCCTTGGTGGGCTCTGAAGGTTCCTCGGCTTCTGTGGGGAGCTGTTTGTGGCTCAGGAGTTCTCTGAAATTAGATCAGTAAAGGGTCCCCAACAATAAGAAAAACATGCTTTTTTTTTGGACACTGTAGTAATGTCGGCTCTATACCTCCACTAAAGATGTGAGCGCCGCCTGCGAAATTGCATTTCCATGGGGACGACACCCAGGAAAGCAGAAGTGTCGTCAATCTCTGATCACATTACGGTTATTCTTTTAAAGGGAAAAACCTGATTATACGCTGAGCACATAGTCAATTGCAGAAGAAATCATTTGATTTGAGGAGATCTGCCGTCAATATGGAGGGCGGGCAGGCGCCTTTCATTTTCTCCCAGGTGATAGATCAATGCAGAGCTGGTGGTTCCTAGGTCCCAGTAAGACGGAGTCTCCAGGTGGGGAGGACAGTGTTCCTCTATTAAATCTTGGCCTGCAGCAACATGAGAGAGGAGGCCATGGTTTTTGTAAATGATAATTTTATTATTTCTTTTGTTTGTATTGCTATATGCATCCTAGGATATTTGAATTTGCACCTCAGTCTGTGTACATGTCACACAGACCCACCACAGGGTCCCAGTGTCCCTCACCGCCTTGCTCCTCCTTCCTTCCCTCCCCCCTCCCTCCCGCCCCTCCGGGAGCCACAGTCTTGTCCTGTGAACTTTGCTGGGTTTTGTCTGTTCGTTTAGTTCATTATATTCCATTATATATTATAACCATCCTGTATTTCTCTTTTTCTTTCTGGCTTATTTCACTTAACACGGTCCTTCCAGTTTCACCCAGAGTTTGCAAAAGACGTGATTTTCATTTTTTTTTTTCTTTTTTTAGTAACTGCATAGAATTCCATGGAATATCCAGACCACAGCTTCCCTATTCATGAACTGTTGATGGACATTTAGGTGTGTCCATGTCTTGGCTCTTGTGAGCTGTGCTGCGATGAGCATAGGGGGTGCAGATAATTGTCTGATAAGAGATTTTGTGTCTTCTGGGCATATGTCCAGGAGAGGGATTGCTGGGTTGAATGGTAGATCCATCTCTATTTGAGGAATCTCCTACTGTTTTCCAGAGAAGCTGCACTAATTTTCATTCACACCCACAGTGTAGAAAGTTACCTTTTTCTCCACACCCTCCAACAGCGTTGTTTCCAGTCTTGCTGATGCAGGCCATTCTCCCTGGTGTGAGGTGGTATCTCACTCTGGTTTTACTGTGCATTTCTCTGATGGCAACGGATGGAGAACATGTTTCAGGTGTCAGTAGGCATCTGTGTGTCTTCTTTACAGCAGTGCTGCTCAGCTCTCCTGCCCATGTTTTGAGGGGTCATTTCCTTTTTTATTGTTGAGATGGATGCGCTCTTTGTATATTGAGGAGATGAAGCTCTCATCTGGGTCTGCGTGGAAAGACCTTCTCCCGTCTGTGGGTGTCTCCTTGGCTGTGCAGAGCTCCTCAGCGCCATGCGGTCCCAACGGTCGGTGCTCGTGCTTTCTTTCTTTGGCTGCAGGTGCCCCCTCCCCCAAACATCTGAACCCCACCACTGAAAGCAGCCGACCCACCTCTCTGTCCATGGTCCCGGGTTCCTGGGAGAAGCTGGAGGTGACACTGAATTGTGGCCTTCATCCTACAGGTGCATCTGCCCTCCGCTCCTTCCACCCTGGAGCTGGAGGGCTCCTGCAGCAGAAGCAGGGCCCGTTCATGCCTTTGACGGCCTCTCTTTCCCGGCTCTGAGACCCTCTCTAACAGCCTCACCTCCAGCCTGCTGGCACTGCAGTTGCTGAGTTCAAAACCAGCTCCTCTTCTCTGCCCACACCCCACCGAGAAGCAGATGCTGCACCTCCCAGACGACAGAAGAGGGGACGGAGTCGCAGAAGGTGGCATATCTTGCCAGAGAGGAGCAGGTAGGCGATGGAGCAGGGCTTGAGGCCTGTGCTCAGGCCCAGCATGCTGCTCCGACGTGCCCGCCTCTGCCAGCTCCAGTTTCGGTTCCACCCAGGGTCTACGCACTGGGACAGCCTGTCGGTGATGCGGCTCTGCCGAACCTGGAGGACATGCGTCCTCCAACGTACTGGACCGCAGGGGGAAGGCAGCCAAAAGTGGCCGAGAGCCACTGTGTGTGATGTTCCACAAAGTCCATGTCATTCCCTAAAGTCACCGCAACACGGACTAACAATACCGGATCCCGGCTCCAGAGGAGGTGCAGGTTAGCGTCCTGCAATGCTCTGGTCACACGTCATCATGCCCACAGGTCACGCCCCAGCAGGCAGCAAGCCTCTCTTCCACTGAGAAGGGAAACCTTCCTCCTCCCATCCTCCCCGCGTGCCCCCGCCGCGCTCTCTGCCCTGGCTTCCCAGGCTGTCACCTGCCCCAGCCCCCTGCCGTCACCTGCACCATCACCTGCACCGCCCGCCGACTCCGCTCCAGCTCTGTCCTGTCTCCTGTGTTAGCTCCCCAGATCTGTGTGCACACGTCTGCCCAGGAGGCTGTTCCTCCTCGTCCCTCAGGTCTCTTCCACTCTCATTCTTCCATGAGGGAAGGGTCCTCTCGCCTCCTTTCAGACAGTCGGGTGTTCATGCCTCTGCTGCGTGACCATCGCCTCTCCATGCCGGTCCCCTCACTCAGACAGACAGCCGGGGGCAGAAGCTGCCCGTCTGGCTGGGACTTGTCCCAGCGCTCAGAGCAGGGGCAAAAGAGGGCGCCCGCCTGTCACAGGGGGCGTGCGAGTGACCGGGGCACGCTCGCTCACCCTCAGCGCACTGTCTGTGGCAGCGCTGACAGCGTGAAGACGCGAGTGTGAACCCAACAGCAAAGTCGCAGTGCGAATGAGAGTAAGGACAGGACGTGCTGGCCTGATCGCGGTGCACGGGCAGAGACGGCCATCCTGAGCTGCAGGCAAGGGGCGCTGTGGACAGGGGCACCTTGCGGAGAAGGCCGGACGGATCTGGGGCTCGGTCAGCAGAGACCCACCTGAAAAAGACACTCCAGCAAGCCTGTGAAAGAGAGGGTCTGGGCGCGGGCAACAGAGGACAATGCCAAACCCCTCTGCTCTCCCTGCGCTGTGGGCCCACCTAAAATTTTTGCTGGGGTGCGCCCCGCCCGGGCACAGAGGCGCCCAGAGGGTGAGGGGCACGGCCGCCCATTCATGCCTACCCGGCCTGCCCAGAGCTGCCGAATGGGAGGGGGACTGTGCCATGGGCTGTCTGCCTCCCTCCAGAAAATGTCCCGTGGATCCAAAGCACCCAACCATGCAAATCCGTGCAAACCATTCGGAGGAGGCCCCACAGAGTCCGTGGGCTTGCTGGGTGAACCAGCGGACAGGGCGGGCAGAGACGCAAGCGCAGAGCCCAAGAGTGGGAGGAGGTCGCAGCAGGGTCAGACCCAGCGTGCCAACATTTGCTGCTTTGGGGGTGCTCCCTGTGACTGGTTTTGAGGTGCACCAATGGGAAACTGCCACAAAAGTGGGTGCGGGACATGTGCAGCTGGAGAAGGAGCGTCACTCCGACTTCCCGCAAGTCCACGCCGCCACACCAGTGAGAGGGCAGAGAAAGCTGGACGGTGAAGCCCGCGGCTTCGCTCTTTGGGTTGTGGCTCTGATTCCTAACGCCTGGCGCATAATTGCAAATCAAACATATTCACATTATTAACTTTTTAGAGCATTAGCCTCAGCGCTGATGAATGCATCCATCCTTGGCAGAGGCTCCCGGCCCCCTCACCACACATCACGAGACACATCAGTGGTGAAGTCAGCGTGGCCAGCGCTCAGTGCCAAGTTCCACTTGGCTGTGGGGTGGCTGGGAAGACAAGGCCACGTCCAGAGAGCCTCTCAGCTGTGGCCTCGTGTGATGGACAGGCACTGAGCAGGCGACCCGTCTGGAGCCTGCTCCCGGCTCTGGGCTCGGCGGCCGAGTGGCCTGGCATGAGCCTTCAGTGGAGAGGGCGCCAGCCCCTCCTGGGGCCTCCGGTGACTCTGATGGGCCCGCGTCCTGGGCCGCACGCACCCACTCTCAGCAGTGACTAAGCACAGCGTCTTCCAGAGACACCTGCTTCAACCACGGTCCCCTCTTCATGCATTGCATTAAAAGCTGGGACCTCGGGAGAGCTCCGGCCACAGGTTATGGGTTTTAATTTCTGACTTGTGAGAACATCGCGCAAGTTCAAAGTTGTAATGAGTTTCCTAACCTGCGCGCCGTGTGTCAGCCCACGTGACACAGAGCGGAGCCCGCCATGGGGGAGAGGAGATGGAACGGCCTTTTCAAAAACATCCAAGCCAGCCTCCCTTTCTCTCAATTATCAGTTTTTAAAAGACACTTATGTATGAGGGTTCTGAACCGCTCACATTAATTCTCCAGGGTAAACTTTCTGTCTTCATGCAATGATGTTTTTTCTCCCCTTATTTTACCTCAGATCTCGAAAATTGTACAACAGCTAGGAAGTCACGATGTATTTCCCCCCTCAGCTTCAGGGAGAGAGACTGCTTTATTATTGAGCAAAAGCAAAAATAATAATCATGCAAGCTTTTGCTTCTGGACAGCATAAATTATCTCCAATTTTCCTCATTATTTTCTTCTGCAGGGTATAAAGAGATTGCCTATGGTAAAATATGTATCAGTACAAAACAAATAGAAAGCAGTTTAAACCACTGAAGTATTTACCTTTTTTATTTTAAAAAGAAGACATTTTAATCCTATTAACGGTAAATTATATTACCTATTGTGAAAGCAGACATGAAGGAAATATTCGAAGCATGCAGTTAATTATGATACCAAGTGGCACATAGTATTTATTCTTCTCTCCTAGGCTGCTGCCTGAGTCTCTCTTTCACTAGCGGTGAGTCCCACTCTGATTGAAGTCTGGGCCGAGGCAGACCCACGGGCACATCTGCCAGGGAGGCTTCATTCTACCGATAATTGACGCTACAGGAAATAGCCATTGTTTCTTCTTTCTTAGTCCCAGCTTCACAGGGAGGAGCCCCTCTACCCCGGTCCGCTCATTGTCATTCTCCATCTCTGCATCTTTGTCAACCCGCCACACTGGAAGCGGGGAGTTTGCAGATGAATTTCAATACCGCACAGGGGCTGTGCCTCCTGGAAGCGGGCAAGGGGTGGAAACGCCAAGACATCTGGACGTCCCGACCTTCTTCACGGGATGTGACCGGCTCATTGAAATGAGTCCGGGGTTTGAGACTTTGGGATTCCTTCCACACACAGCAGTCAAATGTGAAACCGGTGGAAGTCAGCAGCCCTCTCCCTGCTGGGTGGCTGGACGGTGATGCCACGCGGCTCACGGCGGCTGGGTGCGGTCCGCAGCAGGGGAGGGGCAGGGAGGAAGTGTGAGGGCCCAGCCACTGGTCTGAGCGGAGCCCCAGCAGGGTCTCAAACAGCAAAACGTAGCTCCTTCCTTTCGCACATTAGCGGTTATGGCTGAAATCCTCACAGCGTTTTCTCGCAAGCTGCAGACTACCCGCTGGGACACGCAGCTGCCTGAGTCTCAGGCTGGGGCCACGGCCTCAGCAGTGCTGAGACAGTCGCTTGGAGGCACATCGCTTGTAACTGCAGCGTCACAAGGCATTTCCACTGAACACTTAGGGTTAACTCGGACTTTTTAACTCGCAAAATGGATTGAGGAGGCGCCCCCGTGGTGATGGACATACGTAGTTGACCGCATGACACCCCACGAGCGGATGGTATTTTGAGATGAGGAGCCAACAGAATCCTAGAAAGAAGAGTTTTTACTCACCTCTGGTTTCCCATCAGATTAAGGCCACTCTGTCCATCGTTACACAAATGCCGCCTCACGTGTCTGTGATTTGAGCAGCGCCGTCAAGCCTGCTGCACACCCGCTGTGGCCTGAGTGTGTGTGTGTGTCTGTCCTCACAGTCAGTGTGCAAAGCCAGACAAATATCCCTCCAGTCAAAGGGCAAGCAGAGGCTGAGAAGCTCATTTGCTGAGAGTCGAGAGTCAAAGGTGGAAGACACATGCAAGGACAGGTAGACATTTGGTCTTCGCCATTGTCTATGTATCATTTATACTTTGATAGCTTGGGACTCGGCAATTCTTACGCAAATATAAACAACTGAGTAGAAGCATTTACATTTGAATTCAATATCCATTAGAGGTAGGGAAATAATTTTACCAGACTTCACTTAGCTATAAAATATTTAGAACATTTCATCCAATTTTCAAATTATAATCAGAAACTAATTTTTTACTGTGGTATAATTTTCACTTTCTGAAATACACTCATCTTAAGTGTATGGCTTGATAAGTTTTGACAAATGCATGCATTTGTGTCACCAAAGGTTTTATCAAGAACTAAACTGTTTCTATCACAACAGACCATTCCTCCCTGGCCCCCTGACCGTGCACACAGGCTCCTAGCAGATCACCGCCTATTCTCGCCTCCCCGCCGGTCCCAAGAGCTGGGTGAGGTCTCTGCTGCTTCCATGATAGCCGCCTCGGACATCGATGAGTCGTCTTGTGCTCTTTCATGGGGGTGTGTCGTGTTCTACACAGTTGTGTCAGCTATGAAGCTGCCTGCTTTCTCTGCTGCTGTCAAAGTGCTGAATGGCCACCTTTAAACCCACATCCTCAGTGTTCACACCGCCTGCCCTCTGCCCACAGCCAGACCTAGAGCATTAATCTCATCCATTCCTAGAAGTGCCATCTAAACAATAAAAAATATTGTGTTGTTGGAGTCGCATGACATGTAAGCTATGGATTGTTCTGTTCAGTCATCATGGTTTCCTCAACATCCATCCAAGCTCTTGTGTTTATCAATCACGCGTCTGTTTTACTGAGTGGTAGTGTTTGGTGGTTTCTCCAGCAGCAGTTTCTTCAACTGTATCACTGAAAGCTATCTGGATGATTTCCAGTCAGGAGCTATTTAAAGAAGAGGAAGGTGCATATGTGTACACAGGTTTTATGTGAGTAGACCTCCATTTCTCTGCTCTACCTACTGGGAAGTTAAACAGAAAATGTTTGATGCTTGCATGGTTAGTTTTCAAGTCCAGGAGAACTTCATTATATCACATTCCCACCACCAATGCATAGTGACTCTCATCTGCAAATCGACACTTTCATTTCTTCCTTACAATTTATATGCTTTTTTATGTTGCATGTCCTTAACAGAAGATAGTATTGCCAGGCCTACACTGAATAAGGTGATAAGGACAAACATGCTGCCTTATTTCCTTTCCTAGGGAGAGTTCTGTCACCATTGACTCGGTGTTAGCTTTCAGTGTTTCAGAGACGTGATTTATCAAGAGGAGAAAATTCCCTTCTACTTCTAGCTCATTGAGAGTGGTTTTTATTTTAAACCATGAATGGTGCCAGATTCTATCACACGCATTTTTCTGAATCGATTGACATATCGTGTGATTTTTCTCTTGAGCTGGTTAATATGTCTAAGTACCTTGATTGCTATTCAAAAGCTGAAGCAGCTTTGAGCAACATTCCACACTCATGCAACCAAACTCTGACTGTGCATTCAGAGTCCATCGTCAGAGAAGCATCTGTCATTCCTGTGTTAGAGCTTAAGCTCTCTGGTCCTTGTCCTCTGCATCTCTCATCTCAGCTTCCTACGATGTGCATGATATCTTGACTTACCCATTCAATTTCAAAATGGATCTCTTTGCATGTTTTTATTGTGTTTGCTCTGGGATTAAATATAATAGATAAGACACATCAGAGTCTACCGGCAGCAGCTTCTTTAGTGTGTATGTCTTACTTCCATTTAGGTCCTTTCAACCTTCCACATTTGAAAACATCATTATATCAACTATCACACAATGTAAATATTTTTGTTTCAATTAAGCAATAGGATTTATAATTCATATTTCTTGAGAAAAAAGATATATGTTGAAAACGAATGCAATTCTTAAGAGAAAAGCAAATCTCATTATGTATATCCATAGTTCTGCTCTTTCTAGTATTCATTCATCTTTCCATATCATCAGAGACCTTTCTTTTATCATTTCCTTTTGTTTGAAGATGTTCTCTTAGTCAGCATTTAAGAGTAGGCCTAGCAGAAGCAAATTCTTCTATACGTTTTCCCATCCTCTGAGAATGTTGTTCCAATTCATTTCTAAGGATAGTTGTGTTGGATATAAAATACTGGATTGAAAGGTCTCTTCTATCAACAGTTGGAAAATTATACTCTACTACATAATTTGAGATAAACATGAGTAGAGTTATCAGAAGAGAACTGAAAGTTTCTCAGTTTTAAGGGGAAGTGCCAGGCTAAATGTTCCTCTAGTCCTACCTATCAAAGAGCGTGAAGGAAGTGCAGATCAGATGTTTGCCAAGTAAACTACTACAAGTGAACAAAGCTCATCAATGCTTAAAGGCTTGAAAAAATATCCAACGTCCAATTCAATAAACTCATAACACATTACCCCAATGATGATTCCACAGTATGATGAAGTCTCAGTTAATTAAAACTTACTCCAAAATGACACAAAAATAGACAATTGGTAAAGAAGAACATTGAATAGTATAACTACTGTCTACATGCTGAAGAAGCTACAGAAAGGTTGAGCATATTAGACAGAAAGATTGAGTTATAATAAATGTCCAAATAAAACTGGAACTAAGAATCACAATGTCTTAAATTAAAAGTACAGATGATGGAATTAATTGCAGATAGATGTCACAGGAGAAAACATGCTGAAGAAGCTACAGAAAGGTTGAGCATATTAGACAGAAAGATTGAGTTATAATAAATGTCCAAATAAAACTGGAACTAAGAATCACAATGTCTTAAATTAAAAGTACAGATGATGGAATTAATTGCAGATAGATGTCACAGGAGAAAAGACCCATGAACTTGATGACAAGGAAAAGAAATAAGCCACAATGAAGCACGGAGAGGAGGCAGAACGTTTTTGAAAGAAAAGCGCACTGGTGAGCTGTTAGACAGTTAGATATAAGAGGAACCAAGATGAGACTAACAGCAGACTTCTTGTCAGAAACAAATGCCAGCCGGCAGATAATGGAGGAATGTCTTCGAAGTATAAGACAAGGAAAGGAAAGTAAAACAAAACACACAAAACTGCCACAGAAAACACACAGCCAAACTAGTCAGTAGCCTTTCAAAACCAGTGTGAAGCAAGGAAACTTTTAGGCAGCCATGGCCTCATGACCATCTCCAGCGCGCTGCACACAGGGCATGGTAAAGTGACTTTCGGGTAGAAGAAAATGACCACAGCAGGAATCTGTGTATATCCTAAGGCCACTCAACTATGCCACTACTATTTGGGGCCAGATAACAGTTTTCTGTGAAGGGATGTCTGTGCCCTGTGGGGTGCTGTGCAGCATCCCCAGACACCACCCACCAGATGGACATAACCTGCCTCTTCCCAAGCTGTGATCGCCACATCCACACACTACAGCTGTGACTTGGAGGGGGAAGAGCTGTTCCACTTGAGGTCACTCATCTGTCTACCCTTGTATCTATTCACCTATCTGTAATATGTCTCTCTCTAGCTATCATCTGTCAATCAATCTATAATACATCTTCTATCATTATCTGTCCACCTGTAATCTCTGTCTATCATCTATTAAACAATAGATGTCTGTCATCTGTCTATCTGTTACTCATCCATCCATCATCTATCTATCATCTAAATACCTATTGTAAGTAGTAACTATACAGGCAAATACAGAAGATTGTGTTTTTATCCTTTAAATGTTTTAAAAATTGACTTTAAGGAAAAATAACAATAAAATCTGAGGTTTATAACATAAGCAGGAATAATGTTTGACAACAATAGCATAAGGCAGAGAGGGAAGAAATACAATTACACTTTTATAAGGTTCTTTTACCACATGTGAAGTGATAAAAGGCAGACTTTTATAAATTAAAGACAAACAAACTCACCAGCAGGTACTGAAACACAGCCAAAAGCTACAGCTAATAAGCCAACAAGAGATAAAATGGAATAATAAAAATGTCCAAATAATCCAAAAGACAAAAAGGGGACACAGGACAGGCACAATGGAGAAGAAGAAGGTGGTAACTTGAAACTCAGTCACCTCGGTAATCGCACTGAGTGTAAATGATTGTGACATGGATTAAAAGACAGAGATTGAATATTTAAGAGATGCAACATCAATTATGTTCTGCCAATAAAAACCTCAAATTTCAATATAAATGTACAGATAGGATAGAAATTTTAAAATGGAGAAATATTCACCATAAAAACATTTACCTTTTAAAAGTTCAAGTAGTGAGATATTAATATCAGGCAAAGTTCATTTCAGAACAAAGATTTTTCTGGGGCAGTCCTTTTATGAAAATAAAAGGATTCACTCATCAAAGGGACATAAAAATCCTAAATGTTCAAATACATGAAACAAGCACTAATAGAGACACAAGAAGCAGACCCACTGCAGCTGGAGAGTCAACATTTTTATCAACTAAACTAGTAGGAAAAGAGCCGTCAGGACACAAAAGTTCAGTTGACGGCACCACCAACTAAACTGGCTTCATTGGCATTAACAGAAGTAGGATTATTTTCTAGCACACGCGAAATCCTACTGAGACCAAATCCTGATGCAGAAGACAAAGCAGGAATAGAAGAGCATTTCCTCATAATGAGAAAACACGCCTCCTTAAAAAGCAGAGACAGGCTTAGATGAATGACAGAGCAGTCTCCACGCTTTCCCCTGGAGGCCCGCAACAGGCGTGCGCTTAGCACGTACGTTCAACATTGCACCGAAGGGCGGCCATACAGCGGCGAAGGAGAGGACACCCGGCTGCTGTCGTTACTTACACAGCAGTGTATGGAAAGCCCTGATGAGTTTAAAATGTGCCAGAGAAAGCCTACAAGACCCAGCAAGTCAGCTTAGCTGGATTGCAGGAGACAAAACGATGATATAAAAATAAACTGCGTTTTTCTATATTAACAACACACACTGGAAATTGAAATTTTTAGTGACAGCAAAATATAGAAATACGGTGCACTCTGGTGGAGTAGCAGTTTTGTCAGTTGCCTCTGAAGGAGTGCAGACCACACACATCTGGGTTCGAGTCCCAGGTCTGGGGGGAACAACCAGTGTGAATAATGAAATAAAAATTTAAAACAAAAATTCATCTTCCTCCTCTCTCTACCTGTCTGCCTACTCACCTTCATTCCTGCCTGGACCTTTCCTTAACACACACACACACACACACACACACACACACACGCACATACACACACAGGGATCTAGTAAGAAAAGTCAGAAAGAGAAGGACAATCTTCATATGATTTCACTCATATATGGTATATAAACGAAGCAGACAAATGAACCCAACAAAACAAAAATAGATCTTAGTCTCTAAGAAAAGTTAGCGGTTACTAGAGGGAAGCGAGGATGGTGGGACTATCGGGTAAAAGCGCCAGCTGCGCCGTGGGGGACAGACTGGACTGTGGTGAACCAACGCAGCGTCTTCACACATGGATTTATGATGAAGGACACCTGAATTCTGCATGACATTCCGACGCGCTGTTCCTCCAGCAGAATTAACAAATGCATAACGTAACAACATTATGTGCCTATGATTAAACACTTACTAAATGATGAACAGTTGTTATAAAATGAAAAAACTGAAATGAAAATGAAATATTTTGGTTATATTCATATTGAAATAAATAGGAGAAAATCTTTGAGTCCTTGTTCTAAGAAAGATTTCTTAATTAAAATACCAAAAGCATGACCTAGAAACAAACAAACAAATAAGGTCAATTGGCTTTTCATTGACACTAAGAAGTTCTGGTCTTCAAAATCCATTGCATGGAGAATTAAAGACAAGGCGCGGATTAGGATGAAAAGTCCTCAAATTCTGTATAACTGGTAAATGCCTCATAGCCAAGACAGACTTCAAAAAAAGTTTGCAAAACTCAATAATAAGTACATAAGCTACAATTTAAAATGAAAGTAAAAGATGTGGCTGCTGGGGATACACTCATGGCTCATGGAAAGAAAGCTCCCTTTTCTGGCCATGGGGGAAAGGCACTTTAAAGGCGCAGTGGGGTTCTTCTGCAGCTCTGCGGGCTGCTGGCCGTGACCACACCACGTGCAATTAGGGCTGCGGAACAAACGGGCATCTAAGACCAGATTGGTGGGAAGGCAAAATGGTGGAATGATTTGGGAAACTCGTTTGGCACTTTCTTCAAAGGTAAAATGCTCTTCTCCTGTGACCCAAGGTTCTCGCTCCTGGGTATTTGCCCAGCAGAAATAATAAAAACACATGTCCTCCCAAAGATCGCTCTGCAAATGTGTCTAGCAGCTTTATTCACAGACGCTAAAATCTAGATGCTAAAACTGTCCGTCAGCAGACTGGTGGCTGTGACCTGCGGTGCCGTCACACGAGGAAAACAACTCGCAGCCACAGATTCACCCTCCATGGGCGGATGTCGGAAGCATCGTGTGTGTGGAAAGAGCTAGATTTAAAAGCCGACGGGATTGAACTTCTCTGGCAGTCTGTGCAAGGTAAAGCTGTGAGCCCCGCGAATCCCATCAGCAGGTGCAAGAACGGGGCTGGGAGGAGGAGACTGACTGTGAGAGGGAACATTCTGGGATTCTATACTCATCAGCAGTCGAGAAGCTCTCCACCAAGCGGGAATTGGCTTGCATCATAGAGCCGTGAACTTGACTCTTTAAAAACTAAACAAACAGAGAAGGCGAAGGTCTGCCCTCCACCCAGCACCTGGCAGTGATGACGCCTTAAAGCGCGGTGAGCGAAGATCAAGGGATGCAGCGCAGCTTTTCCTTCCCTGAGAGGAACAGACAGCCCTTCTCCACCCGATCTGTGAAACCCAAGGCAAAGCGCTTTCTCCTCACGGCGGCAGATCAAGAGGCAGCTGAGCTCACGGAGGTGACAGCCATTGCCGACGGTAAGTCTGCTGAGTTGACCAGCTCTCTTATTTCACTTTCCTCCACAAATGTGTCCGTCTTCCTCCTGCACCGGTGTCTGTTTTTTCTAGCACCTTCACCCGCCCCTCCTCTCCTTTCCCTTGGTGCCCTCACCCGTCTCCTGCCACCCTGCGCCTCCCTGGTGGCCACGGCACGCAACGGAGGTGCTTCTCTGAGACTCACAGGTGGCCCCTAGTTCTGAAGCCATGGGGTAGGAAAACAGTCTCTCCACGACATATCCCACGTCCCGCTGCACGTCCGTGCTGTCAGGGCCTGTCTGAGGCAGCTGCCCACCCAGAGGCCTCGTGCGAGGGGCTTAGGGCAGAGCGGGCTCCATGCGATTGCCCCGCTCCGGGCCCCTGGGCTGGAGCGCGTGTTGGGGACTTTCTGCTCCTTGCAGGTTTCTGCCAAAAGAGCCATCTGGAGAAACATGACAGCGTTTCCTCGCTGTCCCCTGAGCGCAGTGCTGCCTGCCTGTCTGCACCCAGCCCCCGAACTCTCGCTCACTCACCGACTCTCGCCTTGGCCCTTTGAACTTGGTGCCAAGTGCCCGTCCAGCTGGGTCCTCTTTCTCCGGGCCTCACACTGGTCCCAGCGCTTCCGAGGCACCTCCGAAGATGGCCAGCCCAGGTTCACAGGGAAAGGGTGGGTAAGAGTGAATACAGGCGGGTGTGTGCCTGTGTCTCGGGGCTGAGACGCCGGCATGTTCACCATTACGACCCAAGGACCGAGATTCAAGACCCAGAGCCACGGTGAAAAATTACAAATGAATAATGAACTGAATAAAGAGCTTTCTTCCTCCCCTTCCTTCCCTCCATCAGTGCTTCCTTCCTCCCTCACAAAGAAAAGAAGATGAATACAACCTGCAATGGAGACTGAGCTCGAGGAGAGGCACCTGAGCCGCCCCTCCCCAGGTGAGCATCGTCGCCTGCGGCCCCCGTCACTCCTACCACACCTTTCTCAGGGAATGAAGCTCCTTCTTCGCTTCCTTTCACCCTGGAGTCACCTCTGAGACTCTTCAGAATGGACTATCTCCTCTAAAAAGACTTTTCAAATCTCTTGACCCAACCCTTCCAGTGGAGCTGGCTGGGGGGCAGGGGCAAGATGGGGGCTGCACAGGCAGGCGGCTCCCACAGAGAAGCTCACAGTGCTGGGGCCGCCGCCCCAGGTCAGAGCGGGGTGTTGGGTGTTTCGTGAGCATTTGAGGACTGTTTTATGAGCATTTGAGGACTGTTTTATAAAGTAACACACCAGTGGGAGACGCCCGCCGCCCGCCCACACAGGTGTGTGTGTGCAATGACAGTGGAAAATCACACACTTTCTCTGTACTTGATGCTTTTCTTCAGGCTGTTGGGTGTGGGTGGTGTTTGTAATCTTCAGGCAAGGTGGCTGCTGGATTGTTTTGAAAAGGCACCATTGTCACAAGGAAACCTGACCACGACTTCCACCATCAGCTGTCAGTCACGACACCGCTCGGTCCAAGTCTGTGCCAGTCAGGCCTGCCCTGTGTTAGGGAGACGAGACTCAGGGGTCTTCAGAAGCCCTCCCCCAGCCTGCTCGGTGCACAGGGAGCGTGTCCGCCCCTCTCCTTCTCAGAGTGGGAATGTCTTTGTCTTTACCCAGAATTGTGTTTATTATCCGCCGCTCTCAGCTTGGTGGGAACGATCCGTTGTCCTCAGCTCCCTGCCAACATCCCTGTGCCGCCGTTAGGTCCAGCGGTAACATGCCTGTGTTTAAACCTCCCGGCGCTGCCAAGAGTGTTCACTCTCACAACGAGTTCCACTGAGGTTCCTAAAAGCTGAGGTTCTCCCGACAGCTCCCTCGCCTGCCCCTGGCAGTGACCCGTCTGCTCTGCGTTGGACAGGACAGGACGGGGACTGGAGAAACCCGCTGGCGACCGGAGCAAACTCGGGCGCCGTCATCTGAAAGGGTCTCTTTCTGTGTCATGTGCAAAAGCACCAACACTTGAATTCATTTGTGCCAGGCTGCTCTCAGTAGGACCCATCCACTGACGAGAAGAAAAACAAATCCTTTCAACATTTACTGACATTGTTTTGCAATAGTCAAACAGAAATGCTCTGTAGCTGGGAAAATGTAGACACGCAGAGACTGTTTCAAAAACACCTAAGAATGGGAAGTGTGGGAGCCGCTAAGGATGGTGAAGTCCTCGGTGACGGGGACGCCAGAGGTGTTCCCACCAGAAGAGCAAACCCCTCGTGCCCCCACTGTTACTGGCCCCCTTACATAAGCGAGCTGCTCCTGTGTTGAACTGAATCAGCACATACACGGGGAGGAGACGGGACTTCTCCGTCTGGAAGCCCCTGGATTCCTTAAGCCGCTTGTTCGCAGAGCCCCTGAGTTGCACACACAGGTTGCAGCCACGTGGACCCCAGGGTGCAGCTGAAACCGCGCTCCCGCCCCCTTGCCGTCGGGCACCAGCGGAGCTGCCCGTGGCGGGCAGCACGTTTCCCAGGGACTCCTCTCTTTACCGTAGGTGTTCTTAATGGCTGTTAAATCAGTAAACTCAGACGTCGTACTCGACTCGCGGGTCCCCAGGTGAGAATCCCGTTCTTGCAGTGAAGTTGCATCTGGCTCACCGCCGTCTGCCCGGCCCCCTGGCTGCTTGCCAGCTCGGGTGGCTGGGTGCAGGTCGGGGTTCCCATCTGCTCCCCGGGCGCGGCACATGCCGTCGTGGGCTGCCAGCCCTCCCTGGGCCTCCGTGTGGGGGGCGCCTCCCTCCGGCCAGCGCCAGCTCCGGGCCCTGGTGAGGAGCCAGGGTGCAGAGGCACAGCGGCTCTGCTCTCCGCCGGGGCTCCCGCGGCACCTGCTCAAGCCCTCTGCTGTCACCGGCGAAAGGGCAGACAGCACACCGTCTGCACAAATGCACACCTGCCGGTTACTGTCAGCACTCCTGCCAGCAGCAAACCTGAGCATTCGCAGGACAGGGCGCGAGGATGTCCAGGACTTGGCTCTTCCGACAGCTAGAAAATTTTTTCACCGTCTTTTTCCTAGGTTTTAGAATTAGAAAACAAAACAAAACATCTCAAGAATACAAACAGAGAGAATGTCACTTTTTATCCAGAATTTTGAATGCTCCAGATGCAATGAACTTTCCACTCAATTGTGAGACAAAAGGCAAACGTTTGCTCTGAAAGAGGTTAGGTCACCGGCTTTCTCCTCCACAGACAGTGAGTAGTGCCCGTCACATGAACACACACTCTGGTTGCAATGCCCCACGTTGCTCGCAGCTCAGGCCCAGCCTCCGAGGCCCAGGCCATGGCATGAGAATGCCTTGCTCTGACCTTCAAGCAGTTTCATTGCCCCAGGTCGCAGAGCCTCCTGGGGGTACCTGGCTCCATCCCCCAGGCCTGACCCTGGGCTGACCGCCTCATCTGTTTCACAGGTGTTTACAAACTGTATTTTTTGCCTAAAATACTATGAGGAAGTGTGTTCCGTGTCTCCTATCTGCCCTCGTTCACCTCTGGTGCTTTCTCATTTCCTTAATTTACTGCATTTCTGGCCTTTTTCTACAGGGACCACTGAGTGACAACAGCCGCGTGCTGGCCCAGCCCTGCGCCCGGGGAGCTGTCCCACGTCAGGCGGATGGACCCTGCATTTCAACAGCTCATTCCACCAGATGGAATTCGCATGTTCTGCGGCAGGAAGTGGACAGAGATGCCAGATCGCAGCCATTTCTCTGTGTCTGAGCAGAAGGGAAAACGAAGTTCATCTCAACTTGGCCATGCAGCATCGGCCTCCTCGAAGCCTTGCTGGTCACCGACAATCAGTGATTAGGTCGCATGCCCTCCTGGCCCAGCTGAGGGTACTGAGCCCAGCTTTCCTGCATACTTCCCACCTGGGGGTTGATGTTCTCCCATCCCATCATGCGGCTGAGAAAACCAAGGCACCACCAGGTACTGACGCAGAGTCCAGTGCAAAGCCCACACTCTCAACGGCCTCGTCAGCAGATCGGCACCCGCTAACGCTCGTCAGGATGGGTGCTCACCTACATCACCCTCCAGCGCTGAAAATGTGCCGAGCTGACTGCAGTCTCTCTGGAACCCTCTTCAGGTCACCGCGAGTTGAAAACTTAGGACCACCTGGCAGAATCCTGCGGACTGAACTGACTTGGGACAGACACAGCGAGCAGTGCTGTCAAGTCAATTTCTCTGAAGACACACTCCATTGGTCATTTTGGTCCAGTTTTGAATAAATGCTAAATTGAGATCTTCTCAATAAATTAATATGGGGGAAACCAGGCAGCCCTTTAACAAAGACGGCAAACCGTTTTTAAAAATCGAGCTGTGCCCACAATGACGCCTGTAACTGAAGGCCGGTGGCGTCGCTCGCCGCTGGGTCCTTGTGAGGAGCAGTCGATGAAAACATCTGATGCAAAGTTCTTCATTTCAAATGATGAAAAGTGTGTTTTGCCTTCTGCACATCTCCAAATCTGCTAATAACATTCCAAAAATAAACCTCCCATCAGTTCAAGCCAGCAGCTTTGTCTGAGGAAGAAAATAATAAACGCGCTGCCTACCAGCAGTTAGAGAACCAAACGCGAGGCAAGCTCAGGAAGCATCTCTACAGGGAGTCTTTGCAAATGGTAACATCAGTCCCCATGCAAATCCAGTCCTGTCAGCGATGTCACAGATGCCAAAAGACGCAGGCACCATAAATATGGAGCATATAGATATAAAACGGCGACGGTGACACGCGGGAGGATTTACAGACATCCTCCACTCCTTGCTGTGAATGTGGACAAAGCAAAAACCTTTGAGCACTTCTGTCTTCTCACAGGGTCACGGCACCACACGAAAGCAAATATTTCTTGTTTGTGGCGATGGGTAAAAAACTCTCTTTCAGAAAAGAAGCCACACCGTGAGATGGGTGCATGTTGGTATTCAAAGAGGGAGCTTCCAGCAGAGAAGAGCAGTATCCGAGCGGCCATCTGGCTCATTTCCTTCGAAGTCGCCCCGGAACCCCACGGGAGTGGCAGTTACACGGCGTGGCTTCACATTCGGGGAGTGTCCTCCGGGCCTGGCCAAGCTGGACCCCGCCGCAGGGTCGTCCTGCACGCGCCAAGGGCCCGGCTTTGCCGCCTTCTCTCCAGGCGTCACCAGCCCCTCCAGGTGCCACGGCTCCGCCCAGCAACCTGCCGTTCTTGGCAGGGTGTCTGTGCGGCCGTCTGGCTGTCCCCCTGGGGGCACGTGGCCGCCCTTGGCCCGCTCTGCGGCCCTGTCCTGCGGTGCTCTCGGGGAGGGAGTGAGGAAAGGCCGCTCACACAGCCCCCTTGGCCCCCAGAAGCCCCTGTGGAAACCGGCTGATCTAAGGCCTCGCGTCTGCCCGGCTGTCACTCAAGCCAAGGGGATTCGGACAGACTAACACATTGTAAAAACGCCTGTGATCTGTTTTACAGCGCTGGCCTTGAACTCCTAGGTACAGGGCAGGCAGAAAACCGTGTTTCCTGAGAAAACAACGTCCCAGAAATGGAAAATGCACTCTATCAGGAACCAGTGGATATTGTCCCTTGATTTGTGCCTGAAACCCAGGAGTGGGGAGGAGGGGCTCCCCAGCTGTCTACGGCATTGTGTGAACATATACATGCATTTAAATTACTTATATCATTACTTACAGATGTAATTGTGAAATATGTTCTTTCTGCATTCAAAATGAGGGGCTGAGCAGATGGTGAACGCTCAGTTTAAAGCAAGATGCCCATTAAAATGCCCCATTCTGCCAGTGCTTAGTGTGACAACAGCAGCGAGTTCACTCAGGGCGTCTTGGTGCTGCTCGTCCGCCCGCCCCGGCGCTCGGGGACGGCCGCTGGCCCGGCCGCGTCCTGCGAGGCGGCCACCTCCCGGCGCCCAGCCCGGCCCGGCTTTCCCGTCCAGCCAGGCTCCCTCAGTGCCTTGCTCCCACCCAGGACCGGCGACACCAGCTGACACCCCGACGCCTTGCTTCTGGGCTTGTTTCTCGACGCCAGATGTGCGGATGTGCCGTTCCAGATGCACCGCCCAACAGGAGACGCCGGCTCCCGCCTGGGCCACTGCTGAGCCCAGGAGCCCGGCCAGGCGTCTCCCTCGGGGCTCGGCCAGGGCGCAGGAGCCCAGGCGTCCAACGGACCCTCCCTGGGACCTGTCGGCTGCCCTGAGTCCTTCTTGACCCTTCCAGACACCGCCGCTGTGCGCTTTCTCTCACAGAAGCCCCGACGTACACACAGAGCAGACCACACGGGACGGCATGTGCCCGGGAGGCCAGAGCAGGAAGAGCTGGGAGGCCGGTCCAGCGGCCTCGGAGGGACCTCACCCCCGAGCACAGAGGCTCAGGAGGAGCCAGCCCGCGACACTCGGGTGTGGCCTCCTGAGCTGGAGGACGGAGGTGTCTGCAGTACCTGAGATCTGTCACACAGTCCCAGGAAAGCAATCACCGGGTAAAGCCCCAAAGGAACCTGATTTGCCCACTGACATGAAGCTTCAAGTGAAAGAGAGCGGAGTGGCCATGAGGGGAACCTGAGGACGGTGAGCCCTGTCGGGGCTAATGACCATCAGAGCCTCCTCCTGGGAGGCTGCCTTCTCCCTCCCGCGCCAGCTCTTGCCCCGTCTGCCCCAAGCGTCCCCCACGTGGGGCCAGCGGTCACTCCTGATTGTCAACAGCTCTCATCAAGCGCCCTCCAATGGGGCGGTCCCCAGCCCAGACACAGGGTCAGCAGGTGGGAGTCCGGGGCTCGCGTGGGGTCAGCGGCAGAGACGAGGGTTTCCTGCTCACCGGAGTTAGGATGGGCCCGGGAGGGTCCTGCTGCTCTCGAGGAAGAGCAGTTGTCCAGGCAAGGAGGCGGTGTGGACAGACCCCAGGCAGGAGCCGGGGCCTCCAGGCAGCAAGGACAGACGGGGTCAGGACCATGGCCCCCACGGTGCTCACAGCCCGCCTGCCTTGCCATGGGATGCGCCGTGACCTGAAACCGCCACCAGGACCTGAAACCGCCACCAGGACCTGAAACCGCCACCGGGACCCTGCCCTCAGGGGCCACCTGCCAGGTCGCAGGCAGACTCACAAGTTCCGATCTTACCCTGGAGGTGACTGACGGCTGGGCCATTCCCCGCGAGTGTGACCAGGCATGATTTTCCTGGACCGGCACACCCTGCGCCTGGGGCCTCTAACACCCCTCTAAGGCCCTGTCCTGCTGAGCCATTGTCACCTTTACAAAGCCTTCTCCCCAGTCCTTTCAGAAGGCGTTTTTCCATCTGCACCCCCATGGCCGTTGAGGACAAGTCGGTGGAAGCATTTGTCACCACAGGGCAAGCTCGCGTAAGTGCTGGGCCTGCTCCCCGGCACCTGTGTCTCCAGTAGCCCCCGATTGTGGAATCTGCGGGCACCCAGCCGGGAGGTCGATGGAAAATGCAGAAATGCAGAGCGCACAGAAGGCGCGCGGGCTGAGGGGTCCACGCGCACAGCCCCAGACGGACAGCACCCGTCCGTCCCCACCTCCAGGGCTGGGGCCTCCAGCAGGGCCTCCCGGAGGGCCGAGCCGCCGGCAGCCTGGACCGGGGCGAGGGAGCACCCTCTGTGCGCAAGGAAGCAGCTGAGATCAACGTTTCAGGAGCCGGAACACTGGCAGAAGTATTTGGAAAATGGGAAAATCCAAGCTCAAGATTTAAGAAATGAAAAATAATGATAGAGGGTGCATCCCTGTACTCAGGCAGCCGAGACGCTGGTGTGGGGACCACACACAACCCGGGACCTGGGTTCAAGACCTGGGCCAGGGTGAAACATCAAAATAATCAGCCATTAAGCCATTAAGCAATGAGCCAGCTACCTGCCTTCCTTCCTCCTTCCTTCTTTCCTTCTTCCTTCCATCTTCCTTCCTCCTGTCTTCCTCCTTCCTTCCTTCCTCCTTCTTTCCTTCCATCTTCCTCCTTCCTTCTTTCCTTCCTCCTTCCTTCTTTCCTTCTTCCTTCCTCCTTCCTTCCTTCCTCCTTCCTTCCTTCCTTCCTTCTTTCCTTCTTCCTTCCATCTTCCGTCCTCCTTCCTTCTTTCTTCCTTCCTTCCATCTTCCTTCCTCCTTCCTTCCTCCCTCCTTCCTTCCTTCTTCCCTTCTTATACCAATCATCATCATCATCATCATCATCATCAAAGAGCGAGAAGCCTCTCCCGTTTCAGATGTCAAACTAATGAATTCCTACTGGGATTTATTATAAAGAGAATAAGGAGAAAACAACTCTAGAGCAAGTGGAAAAATAAATAAGTAAATGCCTTCGGAGGAGGATGCATGTGTGGATATTTATGCAAGATTAAGATCCAAAAGTTTGCATGAAAATGGAAAGTCAATGATACCAACATCGTGTGGATACTTTGTGGAATCTCACAGAATAATGAGGCGATGGATGTGCAATGAGAGGTAAGAGCTGCATCCTCACGGTCACATGAGGTGCTTTCTCCTGTGTTGGAGATGGGGCTCCATGAAGCGTTTTCTGGCCTCCGCCCACACCCAGCTTCCTTAGCAACATGAAGTAAGTGAGCAAACGTCTGAGGACCTCTGCATTGACATGTCACTTCTCCATGTTGACTGGGAAGGAGCAGGTTGTCTTTACAAGTCAGGTGCATTTAAGGTGAAATGAATGTGGTCAGATGTGGCAAAAAGTGGAGAAGACTCTAGACTAACTCATTTGTGAGACCAGGCAGCTGTCCTGGAAGGAAGGAAATGGGATCCTGGGAAATGACCTAGTCTAGAGTTACCACTTGTGACCTTAGGTGCGTGTCTTAAACATGTCATAATGGTATCTACAATGATATGTACAGCTGCATAATGATATTGGTATATTTCATAGATGTGATATATACAGACATATATCCAGAGACATCGTGAGGCGTGCAGGCATATGCATGATGGATTATGTACGATCCATCGATATCATGCGTATACAGATGTGCAGCTCTCTGACCAGAGACAATGCACACTCGTCATTGAATAAGAACACAGAACATGATAAAGGACAGCTTTCAAGCAGCGGTCATCTCCCTGCCGCACGAATCCCCTTCACCGGTCGGGTGCGTGTCTGCCGGTCCTCCTCCACCCGCCTGCGGGACCTTCCGCAGCCCAGCAGCGCTCCTGTCCTGCTGCCAACACGTCTCCCCGCCGAGCAGTGCCCATCACTGTGAACCCCGCGAGCACGGGTCCACAGGGAGGCAGCCAGCATGCGGCGCCCGGCCGGGCCAGCGGAGACCGAGACCTGGAGAGGAGAGGCAGCGGCATGGCTGACGGGGCCACCAGGCCCTGGCGACCGAGGCCGCACAGCTGAGCCTGACGTGTGGAATGCAGACACAGGCAGGCGTGTCTGCCCGACGGGGGCGACCCCATTTCTATGCCCCAAACCCCCCGACCCTGGTCATTTGGGGGAGGAGATCAGGATTGAGGGGAACAGCGAGGGAACGTTTCTCCTGCCTGGTTTCTGGGAATGGCGTAAGCAGACAGCAGTCCCATGAACTTGACCTTGACCGCCAGGGGGCAAAAGGCGGTGTCCACAGAGAAAGCTGCCCCAGGAGGAGCAGCCAGGGCATAAGCAGCCTGGGCAGCATCCTTGGAGGGACACACAGGCCTCCTGAGAGAGAGGCCTCTGGGAGTCTGCGGCCCCAGATAAGTGCACTGGGCAGTGGGGACCCTGGAGACGCAGCAGCAGGTGAGCCCACCTTCCAGATGTCCCGGGAACATGGGAGATGCCAGGCCCCGTGGTCACCACGGCAACCATAGCTGCAGCTCTTACTCAGTGGGGTGCTGGTTCTCAGGGGTCTTGGAGAAATCATTGCAGTAGAAGGTGCTTTGTGCAGAGCTGGAAGTCAGGGGCCTGTTAGGGTGGCTGATGAGACCCAGGGCTGATCAGGATCCCCGCCAAGGGTGGCCGGAGCCTCAGTCTGAGCTGTTCTGGGTCTGAAGCTGCCAGCACAGCTTCCTGGGGCCCCATACCCGGGGGCCCCGTGGCAGCACCTGAGAGTCCCACCCAGACCCAGACCCACCGCACTTAGTGGGGGCCAGAGTCCTTGCCGATTCCAGGGGTGTCACTGAGTGCCGTTTCCATGTCACATGTTGGTGAATATCCATTCTCTTCCCAGTTCTCATCGGTGTGTGTCTCTCTTGAAGGGGTGACTCAGTAGTGCTTTTTCCTGTGGCATCTCCACACTCAGGGTGTTAACTTTTCAGTCATCTTTGCTGCAGGTCTTTTCTTCCTTTGTCATTTGCATTTCATAAATGCAAAGGCAGATTCTTGACATAAAAATATTTAACTTTCATGAAGTCAGATTATCACTGGACTCTTTAACTGCATAATAGAAATTCCTTCCTATCCTACAAACAATTCATGTAGTTTCTTATACTTTTTACGGTTTCTTATTTCACTCTAATCCTGAAATTTACCAGGAAATTTGGGAGCCTGTTTTATGGGGAGGAGTTCACACAACTATATTTTCCCTGAGTTGCCTGATTTTTTTCAACACTCCTTTTTTATTTAACATCCCGTTTCTTTTACAAATGCACCTTTAGCCCTTTAGCGTGTTTTAGATTTATGTTCAAGTACACTTCTTTCCTGTCTGCCCAAAATTGTTTTCATTGTGATGCTAAGTTTTGATTGGTAGCCAACTTCAAATAGTAAAATATCTATTAGTTTTCTTCCAGATGCATGTTTGAATTCTCCTACAAAATTCCAAAACTAATCCTGCTGGTGTCTAAGCATTTACAGAGCCTTTTATTGAATCTTTGAAAAGCAGATTTGATAAGTTCCTTTGCAGAGCTGGAAAAAATTAAGCCTGAAAAACAAAGAAACATACCCAAGATGCTAATGAAGGTCAGCAGGTGTCCGGCAGACCCAGTGATGACACAGCCTGACGATAAGTCTCAAATCCTCTCCTCTTACTTTCCAGGATTTGTGATGATAGTCATCAGACTGAAATCTTCAAGTGGTTCCTCTGAAAATAGTTTTGCTGTAAAGAATCGAAACAATGGCGATTTCTCTTTGTCCTCCCCAGGTCCCCAGAGGGCAGACTGCCCACTATCCAAACAGTCCTGCTCCCAGGCCCTTTCCATCCAATTCCCTGGGGCTGAAAAGCGGTCCTTCGAGACCAAAATCTCTTCTGTTGGCCCCACGTAAAGTGAGCTGTCTGCATGTCAAGCTTGGGAGAGCAGAGAATCCCGAGTCACTGCCGCACCACAGCAGTAAGCCTGCACTCACTGGCCACCTGGAGCTGGAGTCAAGGTCTCTAGCTGAGGGACAGAGCCCCGTGTCTCCTGAACAAAATTGTGCTGTCGAAAGCAAACAAACAAAAAGACCCTAATAGCTGCTAGGGTTTCACAATTTGAGTATTTTGCAATTTGCAAATTAAAACCCAATTTCCATCAGGTTGAAAGAAAAGGGAGCTGATGTTAGAATCGTGACAAGGACTGAATTCCCACTCCGAGAATTAGGTCGCTCGGTATTAAAACCCAAACTTCTCAAAGGAAGCGAGTTGAATCATCATCCGAAAGGTAAGCTCTCATCTGGGAAGTGAATGGCTAGCTGGGAAGTGTCTTTTGTTAGTATTTTGTTCACGATTTCTAACTCGATGACTTGAACAACCTGAATAGAAAAAGCACATCCATGTGGATTTCCCTCTACGTGAATGCTTTTGTTCTCAAAATTGTAACAGAAATCCCGGTTGTTTAAGAATTCAATTTTGCATCTTCTTCTATAGCTGGTGCTATCATTCATTCATTCTGAAAATTCCAGCATCTGCAACTCTGGTTCATTCTTCTGCCAAATAAAATTGCCATTTGAGCTAAAGTTTTTTGTTGGTTTTTTTCCCCTCCTTTGAAGGAGCTATTTTATTCCCAAGTAACAAAATACACTTAAAGTATCTAACAAAAATAAATGGCGCATTTTCTCTCAAACCTTAAAATGCTTTCAATTAAACATCATTTCCAGAGAGAGGAAAATTGCCAGTGCTGAGATTTATGCAGTAATTGTATTCATTTTGAAATGTGATAGATATTAGGAAATGTGGCAGATTGTGAGAAAATATTCCTCGCTCTTGTAAAACATATATTCCCGTGAGGTATATAGGAAGTATTAGATGTTTCGGCCAGAATAAAGCACATTCCATATTCGGGAGACTTTTCTGACAAAGGCTTCTGTGCAGACCTTGAAAATAAGTGTATGCAACCTCCCTCCTGCAGTCTTTGGGGACTGCTCACGTGACCAGCCTGGGGAGTGAAGTCACCCCAATTCCATAACGGGGACCGAGACGCATCTCCACATTGCTGGGTGGCTCTGTCCCAGAACTGGGTGTTTGATGTCACCTCGGAAACCAAGAATGTTCAGAAGTCCCCTGCTCACCTGCTGGGATACCTAAAGCTGATTTCCTCCATGGGGCTGTGTTACCCAAGAAAGTTCTGGCTTTTCTAAGAAAATCTAAGAGCTCCTTCCCAAATGCTAAGCGTTGGCAGAAAGGGTCATTTCTTTGTGAGCATACACAGAGCATGACACCGCTGCCGTGTTGCAAGGAGGATTCGGGGTTGCTTCATGGCTGAGCACATCTCACAGTGAATGTTCTGTCCCCCTGCCCCGCCCCAAGTCACAGGACCCTGGATGGCGCTGGAGCGGCCCCTGGGTGGTGTGTGCAAGTGCACGTGGGCGGACAGCACACAGCCTTCACTCTCCTGGCCTGCCCGCGGTTCCTCTGTAGCGTGCTGCCCCAGGAAGACCCCTGCTCCTCTCTGCGTGGTCCCTGAGGCGGCCAGCACCAGATCTGGGCACTGCAGCCACCTAAACTCAGGTCACAGCCCATGTGGCATATGTGCTCAGTTATGCCGGGCCGGGCAGGTCTGGGGCAGCCACACACCTGCAAAAGCACCTCCCTCCAAGATGCGCCTGGACATGGGGGTCTTGGAACTCAGGACCTACTGTGGCCACACCTGCAGTGGCCTGGACCTCTGCTTGGAGAAAAGGCAGCAGTTCAGGGATCTGTTTAGAACAGTAGAAGAGGTCACAGTGACTCCGTGTCACCCTGTCTGAGATCCCACTGGCTTATCGCGTGGGGGTGGCCCCGCCGTGGGGGCGCTGCAAGCCCAGGGCGGTAGCAGATGCAGTGTTTCTCTCCATTTCTCCGTAATCATGAGCATATCAGGCTGTTGCTGCTCAAGAATTCATTTTCCTCTGGAAAGTAGATATTTAGATCTCTTTTCTGGACTGCCCAATCTTATTTCTTTCCGTGTGTCCTCAGATGCATATTTTATTCTTCATTCTGAGTCCCTTTTGTGATTCAAACTCTAACATCTCACCCATCTACAAGTCCTCTGGGCTTTCTAACGAAAACATCTTAAACCCGTGCATGTGTTCCCCAAAATCCACCCACCTCATTTTCCTTGGAATTAGATCTCAGGAATGTTAACTAACTACATAAAGATTACATTTCCCGATCTTCCTTGCAGCCAACCATGGTCAACTGCATGTAAACAAATGTAGTATATAAATGTCCAACAAATGACTTTGAAGGAGGGAAGCATATCAGTGTCCTTTTTATTCTTTGTTTCTAACTGAAATGCAGGATTGATGGCTGGAGCTCTTGCAGCTGTATTGTTCAATGAGGTTAACTCCCGAATAGAGGCTGTGTTGGCACAAGACAGAAATTCCTGGGTCTTTTGTACTACACCAGTCCTAGACAGCGTGTGTTAATTCCATGTGAGATGTAAACCTCCGCCTTGTTGCTTTTACTCAAGCTTCTGGGTCACTCGTGGTCTACCCTAACCTTAACACAGCCTAGAACCTTATTCTCTGCTAGCTTCACCCCTCATTCAATCAACTTCAGGAAACCTGCTGGTCTCCTGCCTCTGCTTGTTCCACACCAAGCAGTCAAGTGAACTTCTACCAGAGCAAACCAGATCCTCTTACTTCCCTGATCAAACCCCTCTCTGTGTTGTGCTTAGAATAAAATCCCAACAATTTGCAGAGCACCCTAGGCCTCCAGCACCTCGTTCCCACCAGCAGCGGGGCTCATGTGAGGTCTCAGCCCTGCTGGCCTGGGGCCTCTTCTCCAAGAGGCGCAGGTCATTCCATGCTCAGGGCCTCTGCACAAGCTGCTCCTCTGCCTGCAGTGACATTCACCACACCTCCTCGTGGCCAGTCCTTCTCAGCCTTCAGAGTTCTGCTTAAATATCCCCATCACCAGGAGAGTCTCCCATGGTCACCTGATTTGACAGGCACCCATCGCCCGGTCACTCACCTCATCCCACTTCATAGCATCTATCATGACCTGATTACAGGTTGACACAACTTAGGCTTTTGACTTTCTCTCCCACCAGCCTGCAGACTCAGCGGGAAGGGGGCCTTGCCCATTCGCTCCATTTTGTGTTCTAAGCACCGAGACAGTGAGAAATCCAATCTAAGCTTTTTGTCAAATAAGCAAGTGAAACTATTTCTCCCACTCTGCGAAAGTTTTAAAGCAGAAGCTGTCCTTAAACCTCAAACTGCAAAAAGCCTTCTGCTCCACGATGTCACGCCCCCAGCCGGCCTCTCCTCAGAGCACTGTCCCCTGCGACCGTGAATGTCTCTGGACTGGTCCGTCTCGTGAGCAGCCCACTCTGCGCTCACAACGCTCCTGCCTCTGGGCGAGCGCTTCTGAGGCAGGGTCTGGGTCCTCATGCCAGCTCTGACCCCAGCAGGGCGCCTGACCCTGGAAGGTCCTCTGCGCTCATTTTCGCAGTAGGTAGGCCCCTGAGAGACCCCAGGGCTTCCTTGTGTGACCTGCACTCCCCTCGAATCATCCGTGTCTGCAGTCCCAGTGCCTGGCTGGTGGGAGCAAGGCCAGGAGGGTGAGCATCACAGGGCCTGCCTGCCCGTCCCGCTGGCTCTGCTGGGCCCCGCACCCACCGAACCTCCACCCCACCAACCTAGCTCCATGGGAGCGCTCACTGGTGGCCCCTCATGGTGAAGCTTTATGCCCCAGGCTGTTGTCATGGAATGTGGACCTGAGGAGCAGAGTTGGGAGAGAGGAGAGGAAACCGCAGCAGGGAGGGGACCCTCGACCAAGCAGGGGTTCTCTGTCCCTTCTTGGTTCGCAGAAACTCTCCTGAGTGGTGATCACCCAGAGCTCTTCCTCCACCTGCTGGGGCCACCTTCTCCAGTCTGCCCTCTGCTTCTCATTAAGGGGAGGGATTTCCTGAGGTCCGGGCCAGACCCTGGGGCAGCACCCTCCCTGCAGCTCCCTCTGCAGAGATTGCCCTGTGCGTACCCCACCCCATGCCTGCTGGCCCTGCTCCCCAGCAGAGCTGCCACCGACCCCCAAGAAGAAGCCTTCGCCTTAGCCACGGGCTCCCCTCTCACTTCTTCCTCCGCCCCACACCCTCACTGCTCAGCTGCGCTGTCGTTAACAAACTTCATCTTCGGGGCGTTCAGGTTCTGGGGACACGGAGAGGATGCTGCAGAGCGTGGTCTTGCACCGCAGCCCCCACGCCTTCCCCTGTGGCCACCTCCCCAGCAGCACCTGTCGCCACCGAGGCCACCACTGCAGCTGGCTCTGCCTTTCACGTGGCCCTGGGCTGCCATCCGGGCCCCTCTCTCCTGTCCCCACTCCGGGAGTGGTCACCTCAGCCATGAGCTGCAGACCCCAGAGCATTTCAGCGCAGACCCCATCGGCCTGCAGACTGTGGGCAGCCGCCCACTGTGTGTCTTTAGAAAGATGCCCACAGGCTTCTCCATGACGTTTCCCGCCGTGTCCTCCTCTCAGGGACGAGTCCCCGCCTCACTCTGCTTCCCAGTGCAGGACGGAGTCTCCTCGTGCGGCCCGTCCCTCCAGCTCCTGGTGCTGGCCCCGCCGCCTCTCCCTCTGTCAGCTTCCAGGTCACAGCTCCGCCGCGTGGCAGGGACAAGCGACCCCAGGCAGGGCTCCCGCGGGCGCGCAGGGCACCGGCGAGCAGGCCCCTCTGAGTCTCAGTTCTACCACCTGTAAGCCAGGAGCACCTGCGCACGTACTTGCTCCACTTGCTTTGAGGACTAAGATCAAAGGTCAAGTCCCTCGTGGGCTCCTGGCCTGTAAAGTGCCATGAGGTCCCCTCTGTCATCGATGACACTGCTCTGGTTTCGCGCCCACAGCCACGTTCTGCCACGTCAGTCTCCCCCAAATCCAGGCCGATCCCCGTCTCCCCGCAGATGCCAGGCTCCCCTCTACCCCAGGGGACACTGACACCCTCAGTGCAGAGTAGGCCACCCGCAGTGCCCTCGGACACCTCCCCAGGCCGACCCCGGGCTCAGCCCACTGTGCGAAGACAGCGGTCCGCGAAGGCGTCGATGACACAGTGACATCCTGTGCTCATGGCGTTGCGGGTCTGGCGGGCAAGTGGACTTCTAGCTGCCGTGGGCTCGTGTGCTCCGTCAGTCGGCTGTGGGGCCCGGGCTCGGCAGGCTCTTCCCGACTGGCCCGCACAGGGGCACAATCAGGCCTCCGCGCAGCCACCTCTGCGGGCATCTATGGCCGGCGCGTGTCACCGTCCAAACCAGCGTCCACGAGCTGGAAAGGCAGCTCTGCCTGCAGGGGAAGTGGAGACGAGGGACACTGGCCTAACATGAATCCCGATGGCACTCAAGGACACTGGGCGATGTGGGATGGCGCCTTCCTGACACGTGCCTCTCCTCCCTCCTGTATTTGCCCTGCTACCCTTCCTTCAGGCCGTGCTGCCCTGCTCACTCTCGCACCTGCCAGCCCACCCCCGCTGGCCTGCTCAGCTGTCCCCACCTGCCAGGAGCTGAGCAATCACCACGTGCGTGCGGGGCAGTTCCGGTGTCTTCACTGGCCTCTTCTCTGGTCCCAGCCGGGCACTGGACACTTAGACACCTCTGTCGTGGCTGAAGGACTGAGGCTCGAAAGCTCGTCTAAGCAGCCTCTCTGTCTCTCAGCCAGCACGCAGTTCGTCCTGTCTAACAGTCCCTTCTTTAAGAGTCTGAAAGAAAGGACCCCACTAACCGTCACGGACAGATATGCTGTGAACTGCCAGGTGTTTGCAGACCAGATCTTCTCAGATCTCCATCTGATCGTGTCTAATTACTTAAAAAGGAGCCCTTAATGGCATTGGCCGCATCACCATTGGCAAAAGCAGCAGTTTTGTAATTAACAGTTTCAAACCTGAGTGCAAAGGACAAATCGTTTTCCTGCTCGTGGGGCTGAGGGGACCAGATCCTCGCAGCAGCCTCGGCCAGTTGGTGGGCATTCGCCCTTCTTCTCCCCGGGGTGGGGTGCACGCCTGAGAGCACGCTGTGTCCACACCGACGGCACGTGGGACCCCGCGTGTTCTGGGCGGCTCGTGGCCTCCGTGGTGCACACACTGGGTGTCTGACCGAGGTCAGGCGAGGGCTGGGTCTCCTCCTCCACGCTGTCTCCGGGAAACTCACACTGGCTTAGACTTCCAGCCCGAGATGTTCTCAGAAGAAACATTTTGAAGCCAAAATAAATAAAAAAGAAAAAGTGGAAAAGAGTCAAACAGGCAATTATTTGTAATAGAAAAAACTATTGATTTTCCTTTTTTGATACATAGTCTAAATTATCCCTCAAGAAAAGTAGCAATGCATCTTTAAACAGATTTATTGGTTCTAGGAGGGGGAAAATGTATTATTTAACATCAGTGCTATTGGATTTTTCTTTTATGTTGATAGAAAAGTAGCAGAGACGCACAGAAATGGGAAGGGGAGCGCCTCCAAGGGTCCCAGGCATTTTGGACCCCAAGGTAAATATTCTAGTATTTCTCTCCAAGCAGTAAGAGGTGGCAAACAAAAGATCATTCTTCTTGCTAAGTTACATCACACACATACAGCAGGCACATCTTTAATTTGATCTAAAGTTCCTGCAGGTGGAATGGACAAGCCATCAGACCCCATGTGCTACTGTGAGGCTCCTCAGGGCTTCTCTGTTGTGGAGGATTTTCGTCCTGGTCCTGTGGCTCCTCCAGTCTGTGAAGTCCAAGCCCCTTCTGGAACTCCTCCATCTCATCACCGGCCTCTGGGACTCACACGTGGTTGCCCGGCTTGGAGGGGTCTCCCGTTCACCTGTGAGATGAACTCATTGGCCTCTGGGACTCAGATGTGGTTGCCCGGCTTGGAGGGGTCTCCCGTTCACCTGTGAGATGACCTGGACTCATGGACACGGCCATTTTGTTCCCAAGCATGACGGTCCGTCCCCATGTGACTGTCGTGTCGACCAAAAGACGCAACCCCGCGTTCGTTGACCCAAGGAAGCTTGATTACTTGCACAAGTCAGGAGGCAGCCTGATAGAGCACTGCCTCCCACAGCTCTGCTTGGGGACTCTGAGGAAGTGGGCAGCGACCGGCTGCTGGGGAAGACCCCGGCCCACCGAGCGGGCACACTTGCACATGCTTGGGGACTTCAGGGTCCGTCACAAGGTCACCTTTAAATAACCCTGGTGCTGCTTAGGCTGAGGGTGGGTGGCAGCCAGCCCACCTGGTCGACTTCATCTGCTCCGCCCAGGTCATGTCTCTCTTTTGTTGTCTGGAACGACTAGATTTCAAACGGCTGTTCAGTGGTCTAGCCCTCAAGGTGGGTCTCCATCACGTTTTGAGGGGGCCTCATGGAATGCTGTCCGTTAGGCTGATCGACTCTTCTGTCGCTGTCCCACTATCCAGACTTTCTCAGAACCCCAGAAAAGGGCCTCTGGGATTCACGGACTTGACAGTTCTGGGGTCACAGAGAACACAGACCTGATCCTGGATCTCGCCACATGCCTGTCATGTGACCTTAAAAAGTCCCCTCATCCAGGTGCCATCGTCTGTCACTCGTGGCATCTTAGCGCTCTCACTGGATTGTCCCAACAAAAACCTTCGCAAAATGATTGGAAAGTGTTTTTCACACACCACGGGCTCTAAAGCTATAAATAAATATTTCAAGCCAGAACCACAAGCTGAGACCCTCCACGCATGTATTCTTCAGAGTTCAGCCACCTAGGAGTTAGATTATTTTCAGTTTTGTTCTTAATAACCAGGCTCTTTCAATTAACAAGGGACATAGTCGCTGGGTTCAGTGTCAGCAAAGCCATCAAACCAGTGGCTGGAAAGCACGGTGCTGGAGCCCCGGCCGGCCTCGCGCCCTCCTCCGGGCCCTGGGTGGCTGCATCCCGTGCCTCCAGGAGGTGGACGCAGCGGATATGCCAGCCGCCTTTGCCCACTCCTCGTGGCGGTTCCCTGCTCTTTCTGGGAAGACTTGGGACTCCTGCTTGTCACGCCAGTCACCACCTGCGCAGCTCTGGTTTGCTCTCCACCACACTTGGGACCTGTGGCGGCTTCAAGAAGCCAGGGGCTCAGTGCCCATGACCCACAGCTTCTCATCGTTGTCCTGGTCTCCCAGCAACACTGCTGGCATGATGGCATCTTCTCTGGTTTTCCCTCCAACTCCCTGCCTCTTCTCCACCTTCCGGTGGGTACGAAACTATGACATCAGCCCTCCTACCCACAAAACTCAACAGTCCTCCATTTGAGGACAAAGGCTCATCACAACTGACGCCCCAACCTGTGTATGAGGACCTGGCTGTTTGGCAAGGAGCCTTAATATCCCGGCCACCATATGACGAGATGGAACTGTCCCTACATGGTGCCCAGAGTTCAAAATCACATCAGCCAGGGCCTGTCAGAGGTCAGCAAACCTGGCTGCATGCAGCTGGCTGTCCGTCAGATGCACAGTGGAGACTCCACAGAGCTGGAGTCTGGCCACTTGGAGCCAATGGGAGGGCCTGGAAGGAGATGCTCAATGAGATAAGCAGAGGGAGAAGAACCGACGTCGTGGGATTCCTCCTAAGTGAGGTCTCCAGAAATCAAGGCACGAGTGAACAGAATCAAAAACAAGTAGACTTTTAGTCCATAAAATCAAATTAGAGGGACCAGCCCATAACATCACATCACAGGGGTCAGCCGTGCGGTGAGCACGAGCGGGACCAGTGGGGTGAACGTGACGTGTTAGACACAGAATGTGGGCTGCGATGGTGCCCCCGAACCCGAATCGTGTTTTCTTGCATGTTCCTTCAGCTGAATTAATTGCACTGAAAAACCGTCGTAAACACCTGCAGACCTGTGCATGAGCAAACTCACAACTAGGATACACCACGTCAACAACGGGGAACGAAAGCCTCAGGGGTGCAGAAAAAGCATTTGACAAAATCCCAGACCCCTATAGGAAGCATGCAAACACTTTAAAATGGGTGTACATGATGGATGCCTCACATTATAAACACCGCTTTCCGCAAACTCACAGCCAACAGCAGACTCAATGGGGAAAATCTGAAAGCTGTTTTCACATCAGCCACCAGGTGAGGATTCCACTCGCGCCACCACTTTTCAACATAGTGCTTAGTCCCAGCCTGTGTAATTAGAGAAAAAGAAAAAGATACAAAGTTTCTCCAAACTGGAAAGGAAGAGGTGAAGCTATCACTGTTTTCAGAAGGCGTGATGATATAGAGATAGTCCCAGAAACTCCAGGAAAAACTATTAGAAATAATAAACAGATAAAGTGACATGCTAAAAAACATACAAAAATAGATTGTGTTTCTACATGCAAATAACAAACTAGCAGAAAGAAAAATCAAGAAAACAATCCTATTTGCCATCGCATCAGAAATAACACAATACTATGAATAAATTTAATCACAGACGTGAAGACCTGGAAATTAGAAACTATTAGACATTATGAAAGAAATAGAAGACACAAAGAATAGAAAGATATTCCATGCTCATGGATTGCTGTCTATATTACCTAAAGCAATATATAGATTCAGTGCATTCCCTGTCAAAATCCTGATGGCATTCTTCATAGAAATAGAACCAAAAAAAAAAATCTATAAATTTACTTGGAACTGCAATAGACCCTGAATAACCAAAACAATCTTGTGGGAAAGCAGAATAAAAATGAAAGTATCGTGCTCTCTGACTTCAAAGCAGTAAGAACAAAATCAGGATGGTATTGGGATAAAAATAGGACATGAGTCAAAGGGACATTACTGAGAACCCAGAACACACCACAGATAAGTGGACACTCCTTTATGACAGAGGAGCGCAGGGCACGCGGCAGAGCAGGGGGAGTCTCTCGAGAACTGGTGTCGGGAAAACTGCACAGTCGCTTACCAAGGGCTGAAACTGGACGCTGTGTAATATCATACACAAAGAATTTAACTCAGGAGGGATTAAGAACTTGGAGGCAACATCAGAAAACAAAAATACACAGATGGAAATGTAGGCGACACACAGAAGAAACTTCAGTCGTAGAGGTCTGCAGGGACACAGTTTCAACATCAAGACACCAAACACAGAAAGAAACCAACGGGACTCCATCAAACTGCAAAGCTCCTGCGCAGCAGAAACACTGTCACTGAAGTGAAAACCCGCCCTGCTGAGTGGGAGGCAGGATGTGCACGTTACAAGTGCAACGAGGGGCTAACGTCCAATAAAGAGAAAGAAGGCGCACACCGCAGGGTGTAAAGACCAAGGACCTGAGCTTGTGACCGGGGCCCAGGGTGGGCCAGGAACAACCAAAACAAGCAACTAACCAAATATGTAAACGTTCCTCCTTCCTGCTTGCCTGCTTCCTTCCAAAAAAAAAAAAAAAAAGCACAAACCAAAATATCCTCGACAACAGATAAACAATCAAAAGGAAAACCAGTCAGAGGATGTGAACAGACACTTCTCTGAAAAAGACACAGGCATGACCAGCAGGCACATAAGAGGACCAGGCTTTCTTATTATCAGGGAAACGCAAGTCAAACAGCAACGAGACAGGTGTCCCCTCATACCTGTGGCGTGGCTGTTGTCAGTCCGCCAAAGACTGGAAAGGTGGGAGCAGGTGGAGAAGGGGCCCCTGGCGCAGGATTGGTGGGCATAGGCTCGGGCAGCCGTTACGGAAAGCAGTGTGGACAATCCTCAGACAACTGAAAATAGAAAAGCTTCCTATGAGCTAGTGACCCCATTTCTGGATATTTCCAAACAATTATGAATGAAAGCCCTAATATGAAAAGAGAGCAGCACCCTCAGGGTGGCGCAGCTTCAGTGTCAGCAGCTAAGAGCGGGAATCGCCTGTGCTCTCTCAACAAGGGAGCTGATACAGCCTTGGTATCCTCAGCTCTTGAAAGACGACCTCCTGCCATCTGCAAGATGGTTGGACCCGAGGGAACCATGCTGAGTGACGAAGTCAGACGAAGAAAGACAGACCTCGGCTGATTCCATTCTTCGTGGTAGATGGCGAATCCCACAAGCAAATCAAACAAACATAGATTTAGAGACCACAGGACCGAGGTCGAGGTTAGCCAGAAGGGAAGGGGAAGAGGGCAGGCAAATGGGAAAAAGGCGTCAGCGCATGGCAAAGGCTCCAGCTGGCCTTTCAGTGGTAAACTTCATGGAGGTGAAGAAATGCGGCCGGAATGGGGCTCATCTGCCGCAGATATCACGTTCTCACGGAATGTCACACCTCTGAAAGGTGACTTCAACATCCGAAAAAAAAAATGAAGCCTATAGAAGGCGGTGCTTAGCAAGAGCCCTGGATCCTAAGACGATGGCCACGTTGGCAGACGCTGCCTCCTGCCGGGCCGCACCTGCCTGGAGCAGACAGGCCCACACCGGAGCGTAGTCCTCACGTTTCTCCACACGCTGCTGTCCTGCAGGCCTGCACCGCGAGTGCTGGAGACGGAAGGACCGTCTCAGCCCTTCCACTGCACACCCCTGCAGTCGTCCTAGGCTTCAGCGTCTGTGTGCGTGCATCTGCGTGTGTGTGTGCGTGCGTGTGTGCATGTGTGTGCATCTGCGTGTGTGCGTGCGTGTGTGCATCTGCGTGTGCGCGTGCATGTGTGTGCGCGTGTGCATGTGTGGACGCGATCACCTGCTCATACAAGTTTTAACCCCACGTAACAGATGAGAAAAAATGAGAGAATTAAGTCTCCGTTCCCAGCTCCCTCTGTAGAAATGCCAGCATTTGAATCCAAGAAAGAGACCCTCCTGCATCAGTAGACTTGTTTCCACACGGCTTCCCCCTGGAGCACGTCTGTGGCTGTGTGGCAGTTACCAAAAGGAGTCACCCCATGGATGATCATTATGACCGCTGACTGCTCAGCACTGAAGAGAAAGCAAGAAGACGGCTGGACATCGCTTCCTGTCCCACTGCGCTTGCAACCCAAGCTCCCAACGGGTCACTCTTCCAGGAACAGGAAACGTCCATGCCCGTGGCTGGCTCGCTCTCCACTTCTGCCAGAGTTGATCAATCAAGTATTTCTGTACCGGATTGATGAAATCTAGCAAAGAGGAAGAAACTTAGAGACACAGTTTGCAAACTTTAATTGGATCTGTTTTTTCAATTTAATTTGGACTTAGGTTCCAACTCTCTCCGAGAACAAAAACTTGGCAAGTCTTGCAGGCAACCAGGCATCAAAAAGCACCTCGACGCCCACAGGCGCTTTATGCGTGGGTGGGGGGGGGGACTTGTGTGAAGATGTGGGATTTGGGCATAACTGAAGCAGGTGCTGGCAAACTTGAGCTGCTCGTCCTGGAGTTCAGTTTACCCTGCTTTCCAGCCATCCAGCAACAGGTATGTTGGTTGATCTTGAAAAACAGCTGATGTCTCGTCTCTCTCTCTCTCAACAATCTTAGAATTACCTCATGTGACCTTTTCCAGGCAATGCATCCGTGTTACCGCCAGGAATGCTCACGCTCGTGGCTGAGTCCTGCTTGCAACAGGCACAGTCAAACTACCTTCATGACTCCTACAAATTGCTACATGACACAGAAACTGGGATTTATTGGCAAAGTGTTGAAATAACCAGTGGCTAGCGCAGGCTCTGATTTGATGTTTATCAGGAGATATACAGGCAGGGTTTTCGGACCGATTGTAGGTAGAAGCAGATCAGTTATAACCCGATAGCCCAAGATAAAAGTAATTATTCTAAGTTATTAGAGTAATCATCTCAATAGGCCCAAAGGTTCATTATGCTCATTTTTAGGCTCTGCAAAAGTAGCAGTGACAGGACTGATAATGTATGGGTTATTGACTATTGTGGAAGGATAATGAAAATAAATGCATTGATTTGTGAATATGTATGCCAGCTTTATGCATATAAATAGACTTTTAAAATCCTATTGTGCTTTATGGAGGCACATAAATAACACAACAGCCTCGTGCCTTGGAAGTAGGGCATGTGGGTCTCAAACGCGCCAGCCCAACAATTTGGCTTCTGCCTTAAACTCTCCATGAATGGCGATCTCTGGGCAGAAGGACCCTGACTTGGGAGCGTTCAGGAGGAAGTGAGAGCTGTGCCTCCCAACACATGTCCGCTCCTGAGCCCCCAGGAATCCCGCTGCAAGGCAGGTTCCCGTCCTGCTGCCTGGAGCGGACCCGCTCCCTGAGGAGCTGATGCTGCCGCACGTGGGCTCCCTGAGAGTGCAGCCCCTAAGGTCTCATCACCGCAAAGTCTTCGATGCAATGATTCAGAGAGAGAAGCAAAAAAGAACTGTGATGTCTGCATAGAGACTATGAAATCCAAAGCTATCTGGAGAATATGTTTCAGGAGTCTTTGTTGAAGTGAAACGTGTATGCATCTTTTCTAATTGCTTGGCTTAGAGAGGTTGGTCTAATTCTGGGATTTTAATTCTGGGGCTTTCTTACTCAGTCCTTCACCGTTCAGAGAGGTGGCCCTCTAGACCTAGATGAAACGGCAGACACAAGGGACTTTACTCCCCTAGTGAAAGAGACACACGATGGACGCCATTGAAAATCGGGAAGAATCTCCTAATACGTCCTCTTTTATCCTCCTCCTCTCCAGCATCCTCCTTATGCCCTCTCCAGGGAGCCTGCATTTTTTAATTGAAACCTCCTGACAGGTCCTTTTCTAGAGGAATCAGTGTGTAAAAGACTGTGTAACGAGCAGATGACCACACTGTGTTACGCACTGAAGTGGAGAAGCGGCTCGCATCCCTGGGCACCAGCGTGAGGGTCCCGCGCAGCACAGCTGCTTCCAGGGGGGTGGACGGCAGTGTGGTCCTTCAGAGCAGCCCCCACAGACACAGCTGAAATCCATAAACTGGTCGTATTAGAAATCCATTTATCAGGAAGGCATTAATGAAGTAAAGTCGTGCGGCAGTTATCCAAGTATCTTCGCGTTTCATTTTAACTCTTTGTTCTTTGTTTCAAAATGCCTTCTAGTGACTCTTCACAGAGAAATGGAAATGGTAGTGATTTGTTTCTACTCCCCTGACTGTAAAGCAGTTTCACATCGAGGCTAAGTTTTTAGGAATCAGTTACCCAAGGGCAGACAAATAATTTGACTAGAAATGTGTTCACTGATCTTATTCATTCAAAACTTCAGGCCAATATTTTATGAACTTCTGTAGGTGTAAACACCCAGTGATAACACAGCACACCTCCTTTTCTGAATGGCTGCAGCCCCATTTAGGAAGCCATTTCCAAAGACACAGTCTGCACCGAACAAGAGCAGATTTATACTCCATTTTAGAATAGCAACTACTTTATAAATCTCAGACTTCCAAAGCCACTAAATGAATCACATTAGTTCAACTTGGGCAAATACCCACACTGAACTCAGAAGACACACACACACACACACACACACACATAGACATAGACACACACAGACACACACATAGACACACACAGACACATACACAGACACACACACTCACACAGATACACATACAGACACACACACACAGACACACACACAGATACACACACAAAGTAGGACATAACATAATACAGAATTTATGCAAATGAATTTTGATAAAAAATTCGGCTGCTGCTTGAAAGAAAATAATGTCACTTTCTACTTTCTTAATCTTAGTTGAACGAAATATATTTTCATGTGTAATCCTGAATTTCTCCTAATGCACTGGTAAAGTTTTATTTTTTCTTTAATACCCTCACATACACTTCATAGAGCTTTTTATCCCTAAAATTTCTCTCTTTTCATCTTAAAATGAGTGCCAGGAAGCTCTGATGTTATCTCAGTATTGACTTTTATGTTGATGAATATGCTTTTCTTTCTTTTCTCCTTTATTTGTCTAGAAATCACATGACGTTGTTTTCCTTTCTTTTCGATTAAAATGTTATATTTGGTTTTCCAGGAATGAAGTAGCTCTCACATAAGACGAAGTAAGATAAAAGTTTGCGTCTGAAAAACAGCCAGATGGCCCAACCACGCGGTATGGAAAAGCTCAAAAGTGCCCACTTGCTGTCCGTCAGCCGTGCCGCTCAAGTCCCTTGTCTCTGAGAGGACCCACAGCTATCCAAAAGCCACTGTTTATCAGGTGCAGGAGGCCTCTGAGAGAAGCAGTTATGCTTATTAATTCATGTTGTAGCCTGCTAATTCCGGCCACTCGTGACGTACCAACGAGCTCATTGTCTGAAGCTGACTCTGGATTCGGACACTGAGTCGCGTGGACCGACGTTCACACCGTCCTTCTAACACCTTGGGACGCTCTGATGCCATTAAGAAGACGGTCGAGGCGGGTGCAGCAGGCAGGCTGGCAGCTCAGAAATGTCCAGTACGACGCTGAACGCCCCCTCCTCCCGGGGAGAAGGCTGCACTCGGAGAAGCCAGGAAATCACACAGTGTTTTTCAATGATACCTTTTTTAAAAAAAATATTATACTTATGTTATAAAAATAAACCTATCATCACTTTACTTCTTATCAAAAACGAGGCATGTGTTGATTTTTAAAAAAATTCTCCAAAGGCTGCCTGATCCTGATTCTTGTCACAAAGCACATTCCCAAAGAATGTGAAGAGATGTTTCTGCCTTGAAGATGGAGAACCATCAGCTTGGGAGGGAAAGACCCCTGGGTGCCAGATATGCCCAGATGATTTTTGAAAATGGCTTCGATTTCTTTATCTCAGGTTATATGCTGTGTATGTTATTGATTATAAATAGCAGCATAGAGCATGATGCCACGTGACCACTTCCTTTGGTGTCTAACAAACTGAATCCACACTGTGCTGTTTTGTTCTACCAGTGATATGAAAAAGAAATGTTTAGCTTTTAATTATATACATGTGATATTCAGCAGGTACTGGAAGTGATATTTTAAGCTCCCTCAGCTTTGTTTCAAGGTTTGAGTGTATTAATTCCAATGCAAATCATTCTGTGGCAGAGTTCACTGTCACGCGGATGCTGGAAAAAGAAACTCCCATGTATTAGTTGAAAGAAAGCAAAAATTCTGGGAGGATGCATGAAGATTAGGGGAGCAAATCCAGACAAGTCCTTCTTCCAGCGCCCCAAATCTTTTAATGCTAAATTTCATGGAACGAACTCATTGTGCGAGGGTGGGTGTGACTAATGACGGATAAGAAAGGCACAGCAGGGACCAGATTCTCAGGGAGAATCCTACACGACCTCTGGCGGGCGCTGCCCTGCTTGGGGACAACGCCGGCCAGCGCCTGCGCCCCTCGGCCGCCATCCATCAGGAGGAGTTGACTTGCTTTTAATTCTCACATACAGCAGCCCAGGTACATTTGCAGAGATAAAGTGGGGAAAGTCCCAGAGACAAACTTAATCGGAGATATCAGGACTATGACAATGAGATTCCTTCCTCTCCTCTGATCTGAATCCAAATAGACCATCTCAATCTCAGAATCAAGATTCAATGAGATTGCAAACCTTGGAATTACAGTTCTAGCAAGACTGGAAGCAGACAGGCATGGGAACGGCACAACTGGTGGGAAGGAGGCGAGAACCACGTTCTGCTCCCGGAAGCCTTCTCTGCTCGCGGACGCCTGGCTTACCTGCAGCATCCTTCCCCTCCTCCAGCTCCCGGACGCCAGCCGCCGTCCAGCGCTCATGGAGCCCAGCCGCACTTCCTGCACGTGACTCTCCTGCCGTCTAAGCAGTGGCGTCTCCATAACTGGTGTCCCCAGGTCCAGGAGGAAGCTGTTCACCAGAACCTGGAGTCAGCGTCCTGGCACCGCCCCAGCTCCTGCAACCAGAGAACAGCAGATGGACACAAACGCGTGACGCTGCTTTTCTTCCTTAGGGGACTGGAAGGGTCTCGCCGCTCTGAGCGGAAGGTGCGCTGGTGCGGGCGGCACCCAGAAGCTGCTACAGACAGTCGCCACGTGCTTCGGGGGCGTCCACGGGTGTCTGCGACGCTGAGGTGCGTCAGTGATGCTGCTCACCTTCAATAGTAAATGCGGGCGTGGTCCCGTGGCTGGTGCAACTGCAGTGCTGGGGTGGCCGCCAAGTGGACCCCAGAAACTCAAGTTCACAGTGCGGGCCGCGGTGAAAAGCTCAGTGAAGCACGAAGTGAGGATGCTTCGTCCTTCTCTCCTTCACTCCCGTCCTTCCTTAAAGCGGCCCTGCCTGGGCGCCCTGGTGGCTCCGTGCCAGTCAGTGCCTGGGATGCAGACCACGTAAAGCCAGCGCCCGGGTTTAGGACCTGGGGTGGGGAGGAGGGAAGCCCCCTAAACTAAATACAAGTGCTCGCTCCTCTTCCTTCCTCCTCGTCTTAAAAAAAATAGCAATTATGTTTGCGAAAATAAATGATTCCTGTGAAATCATTCACTCCTGTGAAAATGGATATGGTCTCCCTTTATTCGACTACCTGAGTTGAGGGGGAAAAATGCCTTTTTTATTTCATTGTTCTTGTCTAATTAGTAATATACATTTCTTTTATGTTACCGGAATCGGAGGTTTTTCAGAGGCAAAATCTGATTTTCTAAGCCACTATAATTCCAATAAGCAGTTTAGACACAGATGTTGTTGACATTGGAGACGCCAACTTCTCAACTTGTCGATTTTAGTCCAGAAATGACACTGGAGAAGCCACGTTTTGCTTGTTGTAAGCGAGTGTTTGCATTTAGTAGTGTTTTCTCCGACCAGGTCACTGTCTGGTCCCAGCCCTCCCTGCCTGGGAGTCTGTGCGGAGGCGGAGAAGGGGAGCAAAACCTAAGGGCCATACAGCGGGTGAGCTGAAGCATTCAGACCCAGAAAGGGGAGATTCTAGGAAGCAGCGATGTCTGTCACTCATAGGCCACGTTTGCTCCCTATCAGGTGGAGCAGATGGGTATATGCCCATTCATAAAAGTCGATTGACTTAAACGAATTTCAAATTTTTATTATGTTGACAAAAACAACAAACTGGAAATACATAATCCTTTAGCCTTAACTTTTTATTCCAAAACAATTAAAGCTAAGTTATTAAATAAGAACATAGTAAACTTGTCTATTGATCTATCACCACTTTCAGAAATCGTTCGGAATCTTCTGGTTGGTGCTCAAGGGGTCGACCTGTGCATTTCCTTCAAGGACTGCATGTCACTGAAATTCAGTTACTGTGTTTTATTGGCCACTTACTAATTTTGACGCACAGCACGAGCACAGCGCAGCGATGCTTTGTGTTCTTCACAATGGAGCTGCCGTATGGGAAGGTCTTCTGCCACCGGTGGTCCTCTGCTGCCTCCAGGCGCAGACCAGCCACTCTGCCTCCAGAGCCATCCACAGCAAGGAAGAGGAGAAGAGTGGATACTCGACCCTAATTCGAGATGCAGGCTCGGGGCCAGCCTTCCTGTTGCCTGAGACTCGTACCCCGCGTGAGATACCTGCCTATAGCCACGATCCCAAATGTCAGGATGTTTTCTAAGTCATTCAGGTAAATCCCAATGGCAACAGCATTTCCCGTTATAATGCACACGATACTGTTGTGTGGTCTCCAAGGAACTGAAAGAGATCGCTTCCTGCAGAAGAAACAGGTTGCTCTGAGAAGCTAGGGGTGCCCCAGGAATTAAATTTTATCATATCTACTCTGGGTCCTTCTAAGACTTTCAACCATCAAACTAGGCACCCAGATGAATTAGGGCATGCAGGCTAAGGAACCCTTGGTTTGAATTTAGAGGGCACATTTAAGGGCCAGGAGGAGATACAACTCTCAAAGGTTCCTCTTCAAGAGCCCTTTCTTCCACAGTGTCCTTCCCCGGGAACCTGGGAGAGCACCGCTGTGGCCCGAGAACACGGCCCTGGGTTTCCCAGTACTCAGGCTCTCCTGCCTGCAAAGAAGAGCCAAGAAACGTTGACTGCGTTTTGGAGGGAATTTCTCCTGCTGTCATTTATCAACCTCTGGCTTTGTCTCGGTGGTGCCTGAGCATTCACACAGTCCTTGGACATTCTCATGGATGTGAAAAAGAAGTCAGCTTGCCAGGGATCAGTAGATAGCTCTGGACTCCAAACCTGGGAGCTGACGTGCCTGCATCTCCGCGTGCCCAGGTGCGTGGAAAATGTATGTACGTCTGGCGGGGCTGTGACAGTCAGACAATGCCACCCTGAACTTTCCCATCATGATTTGCTACCTGTCCCCCCAAACCTAGAAACCTGGGCTCTGGCCAGAAGTAAATGAGCAGAACAAATGAAAGAAAGAAATAACGTCTTTGTAGTATTTATAGCCTGGTCTAACTAGAAGCAGGAAATACCAGAAATTTCCAAGAGAGAGGCTGTTTCCAGGAGATTTCTCAGACTAATTTTGCATAACCACTTTTGCTTATCCAGGAGACATACAATTTGAATTAAGCATCTGAACTTCTGGGTGCTCGTTTGAACCAAAGCCAAACTCTGAACTTTTCAGGTTTTCCCGTCATTAATCAAAATTTCGAAGATCAACGGCATGTAATGAATCAAGTATAATAGCCTCCATCAATCGGGATGCGAGCAGAGCAAGGGGATCACCAGGGCGCCATGCTGTATGGGAGTCTGGCCCCCTGAATACCCAGCAAACCAGCGCCCAAGCCGGTCCCCAGAAAGGCGATGGGAGACATTCTTCCCCCAGACAGTGGGTGAGCTACTGCCCCATCAGGGCGTGGACCTCGAGACACCTGGCCTGAAATGGCACATGCTGTCTGACATCGCTGAGACTCAGAGCCCCCAGAGTGAACCGTGAACTGTGTTCTCCCCAGACGCGCTCTCCACTCAGGCTATTTCCATCACCTGGGACAGCTGCCCCCACCAGTCCTAACCTGTTTCGGGGCTCAGCCAACCCACAAGTTACTCATGCGGGACAAGCACAGGGCCGCCCAGGCGCTCCCCTCTTGTTACTAAAGCTTCCTCCAGGGCCCTGCCAGTCTCTCTGCTTGCAGTGCCCCACATGGGCTGCCAGCCCTCGGGGGCATCTAATCAGCAGGTGTCCACTGGACTTCAGGTGTCCAGTCTCGAGTGTCAGGTGTCAGCCGTCTCTTCTATTCAGAGTGTGAGGTCCCCCAGCCCATGGGGTGAGTACGAGACCACCAAACAGGGACAGAAGAGCTGGGAAGGACAGCTGAAGATGTTTGTGAAGGGCTTCAGAAATAAGAGAGAATAAAATAATTCCTTTTAGCAAGGAATGCTTAAAACAAGACTCAAATGTGTCCTTGTGTGTGTGTGTGTGTGTGTGCATGTGCATGTGTGTGTGTGTGTGTGTGTGTGTGTGTGTGTGTGTGTGTGCCGGCCCTGGGTCTGCTGCACACCTGCCTTCCACGCCAGCTCCAGGAGATCGGGACTGACCACAGGATGCTGTGGGCGTGGCAGATGGGTTTGAGAAAAACTGATCAAAACAAACTGAGACCAGCTTCTCGTCAATGTTCATTTGAAACCAGCAGATTTATTTGCAGGAATAAAGTTCCAGACTAACACGCTGGTAAGCATCAATCTGAATAATGACTTCTGTGCTTCCAATAATCATCAAGAGTTGACAGCAGAACAAATTCTGAACCCTTGCCATTATTCCCCTTGAATAACACACTCGTGCATTTGGCTGAGATAAAAAGGAAGAGTGAAGGAAGACATTGTAAGGTGTCCACGGACAGACAGCAGGTTTCACCCGTGCCCCGGCTCCCCACCCATGGTACATAAAAACCCCTCAACGAGGAGGCGTCTCCTCTCTGGGTGCATGTCCGCAGTGACCACCATGTGACCACCTTCGGACTCACATTCAGACCAGTAAAAATCAGAAAGAGCTGAGCAGAAACCTAAGAGCCGTGTCTAATGAAAATATTCTTTTTGATATATACAGAGAGCATGTTAATAAATATCTCAATACTTGGATCGGAAATTCCAGTCTATTATTATTCAGAATATGTGAGTCATCATATTGCTTTTGTTTACAAGGAGATTGCAGAAGGCTCATTTTAAAATGTCATGATTGCTAGAATTTCCAGGATACAAGCGAATTTGTCTGTGAAGATACTAGGAAAGTCTATAGATTGATTAGATAGATAGGTGGATGGGTGATAGATAGGTAGATGGATGGATGGATGGACGGATGAACTGACTGACAGATGGGTAAATTAGCATAGAATTGGAACTCTTTAAAGTGATGTACTGGACCATAGTGGAGTTATACTTTGTCAAGATAAAGATCATTTAGTTTAAAGAGCTCTAAAAGGCCATTTTGACCAAGAATTTTTCCATTTAATTTTAGATAAGATTTTTACCAAATTGACCATTTTCCCAGTTTGTATCCTGCTCATGGAGAACCACAAGCATGCACCGGCATTGTACGTCATCCTGCTCTCTGCTGACACAGCTCTGCCATTTGGCAAATACTGTTAAACCTGCATTATGTGGATGCTGGGGATAAAGACATGATTCAAGCAACAACCTACTACGGAAAGAATTTATAGTGGCTTCATTCTGAGAGGGGTCCATTTAATTTCAAGTCTATGTTGTTGATGTTGGTTCAAAGGAACACTCTTCCTTAGAAAATGCATGAAACGGAAATGCCAGATTTCTTTTAACCAGTGGTTTATACAGAACCATTTCAAATGTATTTTACTGGATAAGAAAGCGAGATGCTCTGTGTAAGAGGGGACCTCCCTGAACTCTCACGCCAGTGACAGTGTCTCCAAAGTATCGCCGTACACTGAGGTCACAGCAGCAGCGTCCCGACGTCACACGTCCATCCTGCAGCCCACGTCGGGATGTCATAAGCGCCATCTGGCCAGCAAACCAGGGATCCTGAGACGCTTCCTGCAGACCGTGCCAAACTCACACACAGAAAAACTTCTCACAATTAGCAACAAAAAGGGAGGAGGGAAGAAGTCACAGCACAGCCAGCGCCCAGGAAAGGGCTGGGAGAGAACCTTCGCCCGAATCCACAGCACTGGCTGCCGGGTCTCTGTCCGAAGACACCGGCGCCTCCACCACGCGGCCCCATGTCAGACCATCAACACGGAGCGGGGAAGCCAGAAGTGACCGAACATCAGAGCCGAAGAGCCACGCGGGGTTTCAGTGACTTCAGCAGTGAAACACAGCTCTCACTGCCACCGCCACCGCCACCCACCCCCGAGTGAGGTTGTGCAAGGTGCTGCTGCCCGTGGGGCCTGAAGGGAGCTCAGCTGAGCGACCCGGCGCTGGGTGGCCTGCGAGCGTGACATGGCACCACCCGCTAACTCCGGCAGGCCTGGAGGCTCCCTCTGTCGGCGGCTGCTCTCCACCCTCCGTTTTAGGGTCGCACCTCCTGGCTTCTCTCCGTTTGGGGCTCTGGCCCCAAGTTCTTCTGGGCCTCAACCCACAGAAGCATCAGCGCAGCCTGGGCCGCAGCCCCAAGCCTGCCCCGTCGCAGGGCGTGCGGTGATGCTCGGGATGCACAGAATCCTGGATTCCAGCCTGGAATCAAGGGCAGTGCAACTCCAGTCAAGCCATCACTCCCCTGACCTCCATTTATCCATCAGAAATAGGCAGGTCAGGGGGATTCTTTTGAAATCAGTGGTTAGAATGGCACTACCACCCCCAAGGAAGGGACTGTCTGGCCACCTAGTAAGCTGTTTGCCAGCTTCCCATCTTGCTCCTGAAGCTGTTGCTATTTTGAGCTGGTTGTGCGTCTCAGCAACGCGCTCTGATTCAGCCTCCTTGCCGATCAGACCTCTCCCATCTCAAAGCAGAGCGCGCCTGGACGCTGCCATGGAGGCCCTTGGTGCCAGCAGGCATCCTGGTTCTCTGCCAGCTACCGCGCCGGCGTCACCAGCCGGGCACCCTGCAGCCTGGGTGTGCTCGCCAGCGTCTGCGAGAGGACGTGGAGCAGCGACAGAAGCGGAATACGGGTGGCTGTGTGATTTCTATATTGCTCCTCAACAAACATTTTGTCAACAGTCCTAAGCTTTGTCACAGGGCCTTCCTAAATGTAAGTTCGTCTCTGATAGTTTAGTCTACAATTAAATAGCTAAAAAAGGTTCTAACAGTTTCAGACAAAGAAAATTCAAATGGCTAAAATACGTTGTCATTAATTTTGATATAATGATTTCCAGTGGGTGAGTTCAGGGAAATGGTTGATTAAGAAGGAGCAATAACAGGGAAAAAATATGTCTAAATTGATATATTATGAGAAAGGACATGGAGGGGAAATGTAGGAAGGAAGACTAAGTTTATTGCTGCAAAATCAGACTTTTCATCTTAATTCTCTGCTCACACTCTCTCTGCCTAGCATTAGGGGGGAAATGGCCTGCTATCAGGAATAGACTCAACTTCCACCTTCATCAAAATTCGGAGGAGAGACTGGCTGAATAGTGATTGAGAGTATTTACTGGGTGCTTGCCATGTGCTAAAACAGTTCTAAGTACTTCACAGACAAAATCACATTTTTTTTTCAACCATCATATTTTTTCTTTCATTCATTTTAGTAGACATTCTATTTTAGAGCAGTTTTACAGTCACAAAAAGATTAACCAGAAGGTCCAGAGATTTTCACATGTACTCCCAGCCCCCATCCCGGGACCCTCCTCTATTATCAAAGTCTCGCACCAGAGGGGCACCTTTGTCACAGCCAGTAAACATACAAGGATCAGCATATCACCCAGAGTCCATAGTTCATTTTAGGCTGCATCCTTGGAGGCAGAGTGTACACTCTATGGGTTTCGACAAAAGGACAGAGTCATGGGTCCCCCATTACAGTGTCAAACGGAAGTTCGACTGCCGGAAAATTCCCGTGTCTGGCTATTCATGTCTCACATCCCATAACCCTTGACAACCCCTGATCATCTTACACTCTCCAGTGCTTGTCTTTTCCAGGACGTCATCAATGGACGCAACACGCAGTCTTTTTCTAATTGAATCCTTTCCCTGAGCATATGCATTCAAGGCTCCTCCATGTCCCTTCATGGCTCGACAGATCATTTCTTTTCAGTGCTGAGTAATGTTCCATTGTCGAATAGACCTCAGTCTGTTTATTCATTCATCTACCAAAGGACATCTTGCTTGCTTCCAAGTTTTGGCATTTATGCATAAATGCATTGCTATAAACATGTGTGTGACTGTGTGAAAGTTTTTGTGTGGACACACACATTTCAACTCCTTTGGGTAAATACCAAAGAATATGGTAGCTCAGTAATGTGTTTGGTTTTTTAAGAAGTAGCCAAACTTCCTTCAAAGTGGCTGCAGATTCTATGTTGTCACCAATGATGAATGCGAGTTCCAGGTGCTCCGTATCCTCACTGGAATTTGGTGATGTCAGTGCTTTGGATGTGGCCATTCTGACATGAGTATAGTGATATTATTACTTTATTCCCAACCCCCTAATGACACACGATATAGAGTATCTTTTAATACTAGTCTGTGTCTTGTTTCTCGAAATAAACTTCAGAACCGGTTTGCTAATATCCACAAAATAAATTTTAGGGGTGGGGAGGTTGATTGAATTTGCATTGATTCTATAGGTCAATTTATAAAAAAAACTATCCTGTTAACAAATTGAATCACTGCACTCATGAACATGGACTAGTTCCACATATTTAGTTCTTTGATTCCTTTCATCAGAATTTCATAATTTTATCATGTAGATCTTGCACATATTTTGTTAGAATTGTACTAAGGATTTTTACATAAATAATTATCAGGGAGATGAGACTATAATTTTCTTTTCTTATATTTTCTTTATCTTTGATACCACAGTAATTTTGAACTCATAAAATAAGATGGAAAGTATTCCCTCTTTCTGAGGTTTTCGGAATAATTTGAGAAGCATGGGTACTAAGTCTTCTTTACATTTTGTAGAATTCAGAGCAGCTGTCTGATGCTGCGTTTCTGTACTTGAGAGATTTTGATTGGTGATTCAAACTCTCTACTCGTTATTAGTCTGCTTGGATTTTCTGTTCATAATTCAGTCTTGGTATCGTGTGCATTTCTAAGAATCTCTCTAGTTCTTCTTGGTAATCTGATTTTATTGTGCCATTGATCATAATGTTCTATTACAGTTCTCTTGATTTCTGCAGCATTTATTATAATGCCCCTTCACTTCTGTTTTAGAGTTTTCTCTCTTTTTATTTACTATAGCTAAATATTTGTTTATTTCATTGCGTTTTTTTAAAAATTGACTTATTTTCTTAATATTTTTCTATTCAGTTAATCGCTGCCCTGAAATTAATATTTCTTTTACTCTGCTGTCTTTCACTTTAGTTTGTTTTTCCCTTAAATTTCCTTGAGGTATAAAATTGCATTGCTAGTTTGAGAATTTTCTTCTTTTTTGAGGTACCCACTGATAGCCATAAATTTCCCTCTTAGCACTGCCTTAGCCATGCCCCATACATTTTGATATGTTGTATTTTTGTTTTCATTTACCTTGAGATATTTTATAAACACCCTCTTGTGATTTCTTCTTCAACCCAGAGGTTGTTTAAGATTATTTTGTTTAATTTCTTTTGTGTTTGTCCTGAGGGGAGATCTCTGTGAAGCCCCGCTTCTCTTATTGAGTCATAATGGGCAGGTAGGGGGATGCCCAGGAAAGATGATGATCCTTCCTATTCCTTCTACTGGGATCCTGTCTTGGTTATACATTTTTCTGAGTGTAGAAACAACACAATTTGCCTCTAGAGTTCTCGCAAAGATTTTTAGGTCCATATTTTCTTGCTAACTCAGCGTCCCTATGGGAGACTGAGGTCCTGAAAATCCTACTTCGACATCTTACTGGCATCACCTAGTTCTCCTTCACTTTTGAAGGATCATTTCACAGGATATAGATTTCTAGCTATGTGGGTTTTTCTTTAAACACTCTGTATATTTCACCATATTGTCTTCTTGCTTTCATAGTTTGTGAGGAGAAATCGGGTTTATTCATTTTTGTTCCTCTAAAGATGAAGGTTAATCCACATATTTTTTTCAAGAATTTAAAATTTCTCTTTGATATTCTGTAGTTTGAATATAATACTCTTAGATGTAGTGATTCTGTTGTATGTACATCATGGGTGCTTGGTGTGAGGTGTGTCTTGGATCTGTGGCTTTGTGAAGTCTGACGTGAATGCCTTTCTCTCCTTTCCCCTGGCACTTCCTTTGTATACGGTCTTTGTACTTGGTGTGCAGCCCTCGGGTGCTCTGTTTTGTTCAGTCCTTTTTCTCTCTATCTTTTCCTTATGGAAATTGTTTATTGATGGAGCTTTAGTCGGAGATTCTTTCCTCAGCCATGTTCTGTCCACTAGTGAATCCATCAAAGGTAGTTTCATTTCTAGTTTAGTGTTTTCGTCTCTAGCTTTTAAAAATTCCTCTTAGGGTTTTCTTCTCTCTGCTGACATGGCCCACCTGTTCTTTTGTGCTGACTATTTGATCCTTTGGGGCCCTTAGTAGATTTATCACAGTCGTTTCAAATTACAATCTGGTAATTCCAACATCCTTGCTATGTCTGGTTCTGATGCTTATTGTGTCTCTTCAAATAGTATTTTTTTAACCTTTTAATAGGCTTTGTAATTCTTTCTTAATAGTCGGAATGGTATAAAAAGAACTAGACTGAATAGGTCTTTAGTAATGGGAGGCAAGGTACTAGAGGAGGGAAGCATTCTAGAGTCCTAGCATTAATTCTTATCTTTTAGTGAGTCTGTCCTGCTAGACAATAAACTTCATAAATGTTTCTCAGTACCACCCCTCACCCATCTCAGGCAGAACAGAATGTGTAAACGGAGTGGAAACTACGTATTTCCTTTAGTCAAAAAAGTCCATAGTTCAGGCTCTGGAAAAGTATTTTCTCTGTGGACAGGCCTTGTTAAGAACAGAGTCTCTGGTGTGTTTCAAATTATTAACTTTCCACTCCCTTACTAAACTCACAAGGGATTTTTCTCTGATACTTATTTGAGACCTTAGCCAAGATCGTGAAGGTAACAAAAAATGTGGGCCCCTAGAACTGGTCCCTGGAGTTTTTAACTCTTAACTTTTCTCACGGTGCGCGGCCGGGATTCATCAGCTACACTGCAGTTTTTACATTTCTGTCACCGCTTACCACGGGGCTTTCTGCTGCAGGGAGCGCTGATTCCCTGTTTGCCTCTCCCTCCAGTTCTCAGCTCCTGAGTTCCTAGGAGCTCCTACGAGCTCACTTCATGATGGCTCTAACAAGAGTTGTGGCTTTTTTGAGTTTGTTCAAACTTGTACTTGTTATTAAGATGATATAACAATTTCCAACCTCCTTACATGCTGGATCGGAAATCAGAGAGGTTCCAGAATCATTTCACATTCTCACAATCATCCTGTAAAGGAAATCGTGTCATCCTTGTGTCATAAGTGAGGAAATTGAGGTTCAAAGGTTGCACATTTGCACAAGACCACACAAGGTGATAAAAGTGCAGTGGATGGATCTAGTAGGGGATACAGATGGGGCAATGGCACAAGGCTCTGAGACCCTGAAAGAAGACATGTAAATGAAAGGGACACCTATTTTTGAGGCAGAAATTAGTAAACTGATTCAAAAATGTATACATAAATGGAATGGACCACAAATAACTAAAACAATACAAAAAAAAGAAAAAGTTAGAGGCGTCACACTTCCTAATTTCATAACTTATTGCAAATCTATAATAATACAGTGTGGTGCCGCTACAAGGCTAGATGTAGAGATAAATAGAAAGGAACTGGAAGTGCAAAGATTCCAACAACTGCAGTCACTGATTTTTCACAAAGGAGCCGAGGGGTGGCGGATTGTCTTTTCAACAGTGGCACTGAGATAACCGAGTATCTACAAGCAAGTAGATGAATTTGAAATTTTGCCTCACACCTTGAATGAGAATGAACTCAAAATGAATCACAGATCTAAATGACTAAAACTCTGCTAAGAATACACAGAAGTAAATCTTTGTGGCTTATTGGCGTGTCCAGATAATGATTGCTCAAACATGACGCACACCGCAAAAGAAGAATAAAAGAAAAATCTGATAAACTGGATGAATTAAATTAAAAAAACTTGACACCTCAAATGATACCCACAGAATTTGGGAATTTACAAAGCTACCCATAGAATAGAAGAATATTTGAAATCACATGTCAGATAAAGGACTTTGTTCTAATGTATATTAAAAAATTTTAAATATCTCTTATTGTGTAAGCGGAGGAAGAATCCAACTATCAATAGAGCAAAAGATTTGAGAAGACATCTTTCTAAAGAAGAGGTGCCAACGGTGGAGAAGGACACGGAAAATAATCACTGTTGTTACTGTTTAGAGAAAGGTGAATGAAAACCGCCGCACACCTATGAGAAGAGCAATCAGCAAAAAATAGTCGATAATAGATTTTGACAAGGTCATAGGGAAAGCCGAGGCCACCTTGCTGTGATGTAAGCTGGTACATTCACATCGGAAAACATTTCGAAGATCCCTCAAAACGTGATGTGCAGAGATGACGATGAGACCCACAAGATTCACTCCCAGGTCACCACCCAAGAAAAATGAAAACATACGACCACATAAAGACTCACAGTTATAAGTCATAATAACCAAAAAGGGGAAGAAACCCAACTGCCCATCAGGTGTGAAATGTATAAATAAAATGCAGTATGTCTCCACCACGAAATGCTATTTGGCAACACAAAAATCTCTAACAAGGATAAACCTCGGACATGATGAATGAAAAGATTCAGCCACAAAAGATGAAATGGTATAGGATTCCATTTATATAAAGTGTCCAGAGCAGGCAAACTCACAGAGATGGAAGTGGAAGTGGATAAGTGTCTCTCTGGGGTGGGTGGGGGGTCTCCAAGAGTCAGGGGGGGGCGGTCATCATGGGTGACCCCTGTTGGATGCAGCATTACTTTGAAAAAGGATAAAATTGTTTTTAAATTAAACAATGATTACACAACTCTGCAAATACACTAATGCATGGAATGGTGTGTTGAAATGGAAGAGCATGCAAATAAACTGGTTAAAAAAAACCTTCAGATACAAAAGAGGGATTGCTAAAAACGGCTCTTCTCCCTTTAGAGCCGACATTTTTATCAAGCTGATATGCTTCTCCAGATGCTCAGTTTAGTTTTTCTACTTGGGGATCCTTGCAATTAAAACCAGAAATGTCTCTGCAGCCTGTTCTTCAATGTTCTTCAGATGCTGCATGATATTCTCAAATAATAGCGTGTTTGTATCTGCATATTTGACGAAGATAAATCTACCTTCTCTGTAATACTGCAAACACAAAATTTTAAATGTTTTAGGGACAGTCTGCTCAAACAATAGAATGTCACTAGTTAACTCAATTTTTGATCCCCCACCGGAAAATAACTTAAGGTTTAAAAACATCCTCTGCTGTATTTCTCCCCCAAAAATATGCATTCAAAATTGCTTGTGAAATGTATGTTAAATACATCTTTTTCACTATGTTGAGAGTTTAAGTGATTTAATAAAAATAGAATCCGACATTTTACACCGTGAACAAGCTTTCAAACGCCACATGACTAAACTCCACTCTCTCGGTGATGGAATCAACTGACAGTTCAGCGTGAGGCAGGCTCACCTCCTACGTAACCCCAGAGGCTCCAAGCGGGACGGGAATCCGGCCCGCAACCCGCTCAGGCCATGAGAGCTTCATTAATTTTCCATCAACAAAGTGATGTGCACAGTCTAATTAGCCCGTGTTTCTAAACACACCCCAGACAAAGCGAGGTGATGTCGCTTTATGCAAACAAACGGGAAAATCGAATCATCCCCCACGTTTAGACACCATCATTACTATAGTCGTTCCACCTTTTTTAACTCTCCATTGCTTGGAATAATAATAACCTGTTAGAACTTTGAAATGAAAATCTCTCTGCCTGACATGTGCTGATGTTTTTAAGTATTTCAAAAGCCAGTGTCAAGCAGGCTTCTCTCTGACTTTCATCCTGGTCTGCGTGTGAGCATCGCGCAGGGCTCAGGAGTAAAGGTCTGGGTCAGCCCCTCCTCCGTCGCGCCCTGACACCCGTCCGCAGGGGGCGCCCCTGTAATTTCAGGGGCCACAACAAAGCGCTGGGGCACTTTCATTTACTCTCCGGGGGGACAGTGGTGAGGGATTTTCTGAAGCGGGTGCTGTCATCTGAAGAATGTTCAGACCGTGATGTCTTCTGAGTTGGAGATCTGCCTCGTTCGGGGTGGAGGACACGCCTTGCAGATCAGTGAGGCCGTGGAAGTTGTGGACAGTAGAAAAGCCTCTCAGGCCAGGAAGGAAGTGGGCACCAGAGAGCAAGGAAGGACACTTAGCTACGTTCCCTCTCAAGGGTCACAATGAGCTTCCTCATCTCCTTAAGAGGAGGAAATGTTTACAAAGTTGAACAAAAAGAATAAAGAACAGATAAATAGACTGGGAGACCGTGACACGTGACCGTAAGGTAGGATCATGAAGTACTGCGCTGTAGACGACGCAGAGAGAGCTTCGCAAAGTCTTAGAGCTTGAAAAGCCTTTGAGAGTCTGTCGTGAAGTTAAAGCAAATGTTATGGGAAGCGACTGAATGACAAGCGTCTCGAGCTACTGACTAAAATACCACTTTCACCGTTAGAGACAGATTTGCACGGTTCTTAGCTGGGACTCTGGCGAGGACGCGGTGGTCTTCTTACAGATGCTACTCAGCCCACGTGACGGTGTGGTGAGCCGGCGACCACGCCATGCAGAGCGGGGTGACCAACAGCAGCAGGGATTCTGTCTCCATGTGACCACGCCCTGCAGCACTGTCCTGCTAAGCATGGTGGAAACCTCTCATTTCCCACCTGCCTACTGGCTCCTACTCCCTCATTAATAGACTTGCCAAGTTTTTAGTGCACAGATGGCATCTTAGAGGTGAACCTACAATTCCCAGGCTTCCTTGGGGAAAGTGGAAGCCACATGACTGTGTTCCGTCCAGTGGGACAGGAAAGGAAGGGTGTGTGGAATCCGCACAGGTAAAGTGACAGAGCAGGGATGGACCGGCGCTCCTCTCGCACTGGAAGGCGGAGAGGACACTGAGTCGGGTGGCACCGGACACAAAGAGCCGCAGTCCAGCGACGCGGTGAAGGAGAGCGACCACACAGCTGGGACTCCTCTCATGGGCGCTTCGCCGTCTGGGCCGCTGCTGTGGTGTTTCTGTCTCCGTGGCTTCGTCCACACTCTACAGAACACCTGGGACTCTGCTTCCTGCCCTTGTGGGGTTACCTACAAGTCCAGCAAACGAGTCCCGCAGGGGGCTGTTTTGTGCCAAACGTTCACACGGAATTACTGACCAGTGGTTCAGCGTTCACATCTGAGACAGAGATCTGTGGATTAGAGCGACGGATAGGTAACTAGAGAGAAAGCCAGACAGACGCCAGATAGCAAAGCAAGTGGGGGAGAGCGGTGGACCCACGGGTGCAGGGGACGCGGCGGACCCTGGGGACTGGGCAGCAGGACCGAAGGCGGCCTTGCACACGGGTGCCTAATGCCCACGGCAGCAGTTGCGCCAGTCACCGCAGTGAACGTGTTGGGGCAGGTGTTCGGAAGGCCGAGGTCACACCTATGCACATGGGGTAACAGACTCAAAGCGCAAGATGACAGAGGAGCACTGGAAGGACAAAAATGGCAGAGAAGTGGTGGTCATCAGAGATAGTCTGTCAGTGGACCTTTTTATTTTCTTAAAGAAAACAGATGCCTCCTTCCGCTAAATGTACATCTCTTAATTCTGACACATTCCCAAGACGGGGTGCTCCCTGGTGGAGCAGCGGCTGGGTCAGTCGCCTCTGAAGGAGCACAGACCACAGACCCCTGGGTTGGAGCCCCCGATCCAGGGGAAAACCACCCGTGTGAACAACTAAATAAATAATAAAGATGCTTCCTCTTCCTCCTTCCTGATGGCCTGCCTACTCGCCTTCATTCTTGCCTGCACTTCTCCTTTAATTAATAAATAAATCAGTTCCAACAATGTCAAGGCTCCTGGTCAGTACGAGCACATGCTCAATGAATCTGTGATGGATATGTCTCCTCAGACCCAAACGCGCCGAGGCCAACAGACACAGCCGCCTGGGCTGAGAGCAGCACTGACTCCAAGAAGATGAAAACAGCTGCAGGCAACCAGCTACCTGTGCGACCCCGGTGATTCGGAGACTAGGGAGGATGAGGCCGTGTGAGCGCAGCACAGAGGCCAGGCATGTCCTGTCCACATTCTTGGGGACATGGCAAAACCTTCCCTGAGGCCTGGGGACCAGAGCTGTTGCCGTGTTCACTCTGGACTTCAGCTGCAATTTGCCCTAAAAGCTGAGAAATCTACGCATTCATCCATGTGTGCATCATCTTCACAAACTGGCTGGACAGTATAAAATTAATGGTTTTCCAAGGAACCATTCACAGAAAACAATCTAACTCATGTGGTGGAGGAGAGTGGTTTGATTTCTTCTTTTTCTCCCTCTTTGGGCTGCTTTTGCCTGCTTAACTAACCTGTATTTCAAAGCACCAGAAAGCCAGACAAAGCAGAGGCAGAGGCCAGGGAGAGCGAAACATCTGGATTATTTGTCCAAATGAGAGACCGTTCCAAGGGCATCAGAGCTGCTGACCAAGGACACGTGACAAAGTGGCTTCCTGAAAATGAGAAACATTTCCTCCGCACAGATTGGACCCAGAAGATGGACCAACTTACCACGCCATGACTGAGTGTGAACACACACCTAGAGTCACCAGGAAGAGCTGTGCACGTGGTGCCCATGGAAGGGATGTGCCAGAAACACGCAGCTTGTGACTTCTGGAAAAAACAAGTGGTCTTCGTCACTGGAAGCCAACAGCCCAGGGCCACGAGGATGGCGTCCCTTAATCCCTTTGTCTGCCTCATTTTTCTGTCGGTAAGAGACCAGTTTGTAAGGACCCTCCCCAATGGGAAATGTGGACGTTGGCACCGGTCTCCTCACCCAGTGTTCAAACATGGCAAGTCATCCAAAAACCAGCCACTCTGCTCTGTAAACAGATGCATCTTGGCTGAAGAGAGCTTCACTAACTTTGAAGATTTGAAAGGCATACAAAATTCAAGGAAACAAATGGCGACCAATGAAAGTCAAACAGGATCCATGTTGTAGAGTTGGCTGAATTTCATGATGGAAGACTAGTGCTAGGAAAGTGAGCAAGCCTCTTAAAATAAAAGAAGCTGAATCACATCAGAGGCTCGGTGTGAGACAGCAAGGAGAGATTTGTCAAGGAAAACCAAGACTGTGTCATCATGATCAAACAGGGAGCCAAAGGGGAGAGAGATGCTCACCAATTTCACCAGGATCATAGTTTGAAAACAGAATGCTGCCTGGCGAGATAAGTCAGGGCGACAGGCAAGCAATGGCTCCTCTCATATTGTACATGGAGAAACCTAACGGGCAAGCTAAATTCAACAAAAATAGACTTTCAGTCTGGAGAATCAAATCAATGGTAACCAGAAGCAAAAGGGGGCAACTGGGTAAAAGCAGTCAAGTGTCGAGGGGAGGAGAGAGCGGGACTGTGGGTGTAAAGTTAGTGCGTTACACACATCTGTCGAGACACAACAATGCACACGTCATCACTATGCAACAGAATGGTGCTGGATCTTGAGCAAAATCTTAACAATGAAAATAGAAAGAAAGAAGTCGTCAACACAGGAATATGTGAAGGGAAGAAGGACTCGAGCTGACCTCAGAGGGGAGGTCTCCGCGCTGCCCACAGACGCCGCCCTGTGACGGCGCTCCCCCACCCGAGCAGGGCCGCCGAGCCGCCGTGCTCTCCACTTCAAAACGTCTTAAATGGAGGGCAGAGCCGACGTTTCTGCTGAGGACACAGGCGCCATCACAGGTGCACTTTTCTCACAATGTACCTGCACATCCTATTTCATGTCAGAGGCATTCAGCTCGACCCCAGGATTTCACCAAGAGCGGCAGGTGACTGTCTCCGCAGGGATTTGAAGCCTTTGGCAAATGCTCCTTCTCTGAAAGCCAGCCAGCCGCGGAGTAGGTTCGAGGCAATGTCATGGGTGCTTTGAGCACAGGAAGACCATGAATCTGTGGGTCACTCTTGTTACGTGTCCTGTAGGAGGTTCCAGTGATTCTGGAATAAGGAGTGTCTAAATGGGTAACTTCATTCCCTGGACAGAAGGAAACTTTTAATAGCAAAACAGAAGTAAGGCTCAATGAATGCATTTCTTTTTCTTCATTTATCATTCTCGAAGCACGCGTGTTCACGATTCTTACACAATCACATATGGGATTTTATGGGGCCTCCTCTTCTCTGATGCCACTCTGACGCTCAGATGAGCGGACTGACAGGCTTCGCCACGAGCGGGGAACTGTCCACACAGGCTTTCTCTTTTGATGAGAAGGTGACCGAGCGGTGGGTGAGCAGAGAGGTGTGACTGATTGTGCTTTGGTGGCTGTGTTCACACTTGTCATAAGGTCGCTGGCTCAGAGCTGTGTGCCAGATCAGATGCTGCGTGTGGGTGTCCCACTGGAGGGCCCTGCTGGGCTCCCCGCGACACAGAGATTCGTCTGCTGTCAGGTCTCGATAGTTTTTCCTTCACATTTCTCAGAAAACCATTCTCATTAATGCCTAGACCAGCAAATGTTTGCAGAGTTCACGATTTTCATTTATTCAAAAGGCATCTTATTGGCTGAAAGAATTTTTAAAGTTTCATCTTCTCTGCCTATTGAAGCTAAATACATGTATTTCCAGATTTCTCAAAATTGCAGTTTGGGGAGCAGATGGGAAACATGGAAAATTTTATTCTAAAAATTTATTTAGTCGTCTGTTTTTCTTTCTCTTTTTTTACTTGTTTTTAGAAAGTTATAAGAGATGAAAGTTTTCTAAAGCGGCATGTCCAGAAGAAGAAACCGAGCTGACTACACTCAACCTTCACTCCAACAGGCGTGCTGAGTGTTTGCTTGTTCGGCAGACAGGACTCTGAGGCTTCTAGAGAATTCTAGACCTGTCAGAAACAGGTGCAATGAAAACATTCTCCCTGAAATTGGAAATATGCTAAAGTCAAAGCAATTGCATCCTTCCCGATTGCACCGGCGCGGGAAAGAGCGCCTGTGTGAGATGCAGACCCATTTTCACCGCATCTCAGTCTTAATTATCGAGACAAAGATGGCAACTCTTCGCCTGCTTTCGCTGGAGTTCCAGCGTCAGCCTCTCTTTCCAAAGAGCCACGCTTGCCGAGGACCTGGCAGCTGCTGGACAGCCCGAGTCACACTCCACTATAATTAGAGCCGAGAAACACTGGAGAACCGTATCCAATCAAATCTGAAAAGAGAGTGTGAGTCAGCCAGAACGTCCTCACTCAAAATAGAAGAGAGAAAAATGTTCCGTCAACTGGAAGAGTTGCTTAAAAAAAAAAAAAATCACCGAAACAGAAAAATGTCCACTGACTTTAAAGGCGTCTTCTCGTGGCTTCCTCAAGTACTCATGTCTCTTCTGTCATCCATGTTGATCGTGGTCACAGGACACCCAGCTCACAGGGAGGGAAAGGTCAGCCACATGGAAGACCACGTCGGGGTGGCCCCGGGCAGGGCTGGGCCTGCAGTGAGCAGACACAGCGCTACGCTGGCCGCACACCCAGCTGGGTGACCTGGGACCTGCCCACGGAGCTGCCACACGGAGGGAAAAAGACCCACCCGCCGGGACCCGTCACCCCAACTGAGTTTGGAGGCAGGTAGCGTCGCTGCAGGGCACTCGCTCTGAGATGCAGGTCCAGCGCCTGAGGAAGCAAACATGTTCGTAGCCTCCACGTTGTCCAATCAGGCCAGAGGGAGGCGGAAGGCATGGCGGCATAGTGACAGGGTGATACCTGGAAATAAAGCTGACCCTTGTCACCCCGACAGTCTCCTCACAGTGACATCACGCTGTCCCCTCTGTGCTGGACCACACCTTCTATCAACCTCTTCTCTTCCACACGTGAAGGCTTTATTTTGAAGGCGCAAGTTTAGGTCAGAAGGCCCAGGGCAGTGTCGGGAGCACCGGCACAGACCTGTCCTCGCTGAGGGACACCGGGTCTGAAGAGGAAGCACCGGGAATGACTGGCCGGTCACCTGTGGGAGCCCGGGGTCTGCACCTGCAAGCCGTTGAATTCAAATCCTCTGGGTCTCTCTGTCCTTTGAAAAGCTCACGGCTCCACATGCCTCTTGGGAGGCAGCCCGGCTCCCCAGGGTGCACCCTCGCGGGTGGCGCTGTCCGTCCCTGCACACAACCCGCTGGCCTTGCACCCGGCGCCTCCGCCAGCATCAGCCGGAGCCCCCACCTGCTGGCAGGAGAGCAGAGCAGCTGCTCCCACCGCCTGTCCCTGGGGCGAGGGGTCTGCAAGAGGCGAGAGGCGTGCTCACCCCAGATGGGGAAGGGCTGCGACTCCCTCAGGCTTTCAGGGCTCCCACAGACATCTGTGCCCCCCGCCCACCAGGCCGAGGTCATCGGCACCATAAGGAGCTGCTATTCCCTGGAGTCCTCCCTCAGCAGCTGGCTCCTGGCCGCCAAGAACCACGGAGGATGCTGGTCACCAGGGACTGTCCCCACCTCATGCTTTATGACATGGAAGATGTTTAGAGGCAAATGGGAGTTTTATGAATATAATGTTAATAAAAATTGATTTCTGAAAACGAAGCTGCCTCTTTAGATCACCTGCAGGCCAGATAAACAGGCCACTTGAGTGATAAATGCTGGCTTCCCCAGTCATAACTGGCCAAGTATTCTTTTACTTAAACAAGCTCCTGTTTTACTGGGAATGAAATCATAATAAATGGATCAATTTCAGGTTCTAGATAAGACTAGGAACTTATATTTACGAGGATGAGGCCAAAGCGCCCTCCAGCACATCTGCAGGCTCCCTCCCCACAGGCGGGGCCGGGGTCCTGTCCCCCAGGACTGATGGCAGCCCCTCTTCCTGACCTAGCACACTCACATGATTTAAGCCCTGGTTTGGGATGTTGTTGATGATTTATTGTATGAAAAATGTAAATGATCTGGATGGCAGATGTTTTATATTTTCTGACCATTCATTTTCAGTGGGAACGTAATTAAAATTTATGAAGTGTATCTGCTGAATTGCATTGGCAATTGATGGTCTCCTCCAGGGCTGTCCATGGGTAGAGATGAGTGATTGTGGATAGTGAGATGTGGTGACAAGGGCAGGATGTCATGTTTCTGCCACAGTGAAGGCACCTGGACCAAGGACGGAGTCCCGTTGCCTTACGCCGGGACTCCGGGACCCATGCAGACCGTGGCGTGGAGAAAGCCCGGACTGTGTGTTCTCTGAGAGTTAAAGCTCATGCCCGGCTCCTGGGCACTTGAGACAGTCCAGTGATGAGTTCACATCAGGACCCAGGACTTCAGAGAACACCCCCAGAAGGGACCGACAAATCCCAAAAAACTTCCAGGATCTACACTGCTTGGCATATCTGCGAGCTGCGCAGCTGCAGGGGCAGAATTACCGTGGGGTGTGGGGTGTAGAAGAGCTGTGCATGTGCTCAGGTCAGGTCTCGTCGCTGCCTGCCGGACGGACCACCGCAGGCAGTTCCCATCGCCCTCGCCGGTGACCTTCCTACGGTCAAGCGTCCGGATCGCCAAACGTGGTTTAGTACAGTACTCGCCCTCGGCTCACCTGGCTGAAGAAGCTACATCTGGGGCAGGAGAGAGGAAAGCCAAAGACCCAGGAAGTTCTGCCGCCTGGGATTACTGGTATTATTAGTCTGTCACCTCGAGATTTTTTCTTATATTAAAACATCCAATTTTGTTACTGAAAGCATCTCTCTCATGAGAAATCCCGTGTCATTCCTTTGATTGTCCACCACACTCTCTCATCCCAAGTAGGACAAGTAAGTAAGAGGGGCTCTGAATTCCTAAACTCTGATATTGATAGTTCTGACGTTCCATCCAAGGCAAGAATTTTCACTTTGCTTCTGTGTTTTTCTGCACCCAGATTTTCACTGGAAATTGCATAAGTAATTTACATATGGTTCGAAGGAGAGTCTCACTGAAAGAGGCTAATCCCCAGGGTCTGAGGATCAAGTAAAGACGGATGACCACCAGGCCAACTGAAGGTGCCAGGGCTGTTTCTCTGGTCACGACCCTCCTTTTAGACTCGTTCTCATTTCTCTTCTCCCTGTGGGAGCCTCGTAACACCAGTTCACTCATTCGTGATCCAGTCACTTTCTTTCCAAACTATTCCTGCATTGCATACAATTATTAGGAAGTCTGAGAGTTAGTACTTTTCAGTAAAACAGAAGAAAAAAAGGGTAAAAGCTCTGAAATAATTTATATCTGCTTCATCAGACCCAGATTCTGCAAACAAACAATCTGGCAATTTCCATTTTAATCTTAAACTGCTTCCTCTCCTCCGGCCCTGCAATCCTTTTCAAGAAAATGATCTTAAAATATATAATCAGTATAAAAGTTTGGTGCAAGAATGTTCATTTCCATGCACTAAATGTCAAGTGACGGGAAATGGTTGAATAAGTTATGGGAAAGTCATATGACTGACTATCTGCTGAACATTACAAAATTACATTTTAATTCTTTGACCCTAAAATTCTACTTTTATGTATTATTTCAGAAATAAATAATTAGGGGAATTCATGAATATTTAGCTACAATATGTATTTGTAACTTTACTATAAGTCATAGTAGACCGACAACAACCTAGCTTTTGGATAATTGTTCACTTGATAAATAACCTCTTTAACTATGGAATACTATGCAGCTAATTTAATTGATCATGTACAATATGCTTCACCACAATTATATAATAAAACTTATTGCAAAATTAAGCAATCATACTTCTAAAGTACGTATAGTATATACATATATATATAGTTTTCCTAACTAGATAAATAAAAATAAACATATATAACATATTCATATATTACATTTCCCATGTCTTTCAACATACATACATTCCAATTTCATATAAATATATACAGTTTAATAATTTTAAAGATACTTATACTAGTCGAATTCAAATGCTATATAAAGAAAAAAACCTGAAAAGATAAACAGAGTTGTCTCTAAATAAGAGAATTATTATTGTTTCTTTATATCAACTTTTATTTTTCATATAAAGAATGTGAATGGTTTTGTAATGGTGGAAAAAAGTAGCAAAACCCCTACTTTGAAAATTATAATATTAAAAGATGAAATTATCTCTTACAACTCACCAAAGTATCATCTAAATTTTGTTTTTAAGGGTTTGATGTATCTCAAATTAATATAGACATAGATACGATTATCTCTAAAGAATGGTATTGGGGTCATTTTTATTTTATTCTTCATACCTTTTATTATTTTCCAAATTTTCTACTGAAATTTTTCTATTTATCATCATTAAACAATAATAACTATTATAGGCTGCAGGTGAATAGAATGTGAAGGTTTTGAAAATGTACAAAAAGGCTAAAATAAGCAGTGAAATATTGGTGGACCTGGGAAATGTGAAGACGCACGCGGCTCTCTGTCCCGGACCCACGACCCACTCTCAGGGCGTCTCTGCAGCGGTGCCGATTCCCAGCTTCCCAGCCAGCCGCTGGGCTCCGGGTCCAAAACTACGATAAAGGTCTCTTTCAAAACAGCATCAAAGGCAGTCACTCTGGCAGCAGGTGGCTGGGGGCGGAGCCCTGAGCTCCTTGCTTCCAGGCCTGGTGTCGCTGGGGGCTCAGCCAGCACAAGCCGCCCGGGTGGCTCTCAGCTAGGACATTGCAAAAGCCTCACAGGACCCCTGGGGCTGACGTGTGCGTCCCCGGCCACGCGGGGGACCGGCATGCTGCCCACGGAGGAGCCACCGGCCCTTGCAAAGGTCGCCTGGGTTAGTTCTGAGGCTCAGTTAAAACTGCAGGTGAGAAGGCCTTGACTACCGAGTGATAAAGGCACAGGCGACAAGGACGGCTGGTGACCCTGCTGCAGCAGCCAGCAGGGACCACCGCAGATGCCCAGGGCTGACGGGTCTGCGCGCCAGCCTGCGCCCTGGACACGCGTGCATCTCCGGGGGCACGCAACGCCCCGGTGGCCGCTGTCGTCTTGGGCCTGTTGCGTCCACCGTGCTCCATCTGCGAGCCTGTGGTCGGCCGGGGCGCTTTCCCACGGCGACCTCTGGAGGGCCGGGTGGCAGACAGCGCCGCAGGCCTCCCCAAGCGGGAGCTGTCGCCGGTCTCCCGGCTACTCCCGCAGCGGACCAGCGGAGCGGGGACACGCCTGCAGTGGCCGCCTGCAGGCCCCTGGCCCTGGCCCGGCAGGCGCCCAGAGGAGGCGCTCCGACGGCCTGACCGTCGGGCGGTCCTCTCCGGCCAGCACCGTCCAGCGCGCTCCTCCTGGAACAGCTGTGCCCGCGTCCTTACGTGCAGGACGGCACCGGCGAGCTCCCAAGCACGTGACAGGTGGCCGTGCTACCAAGGTCCCAAGGCGCCTCGCCCTCCGCGGGGGGGGGGACAGGGTGGAGCCGCGGAGCCTGTCGGCAGGGCCTGCCCTGCGGACCAATCGCCGAGCCAGACTGCGCCTGCGAGCGCAGCTTCCAGAAAACAGGCGAGCCTCCAGGTGCGGCCCCCACGGCCTTGCGACGGCACCGGCGTCACCGGACACAGTGACACGGCCCCACTCCCACTCGGACGGGTTCTGGGTGTCGTGCAGGAAAGCACGGAGCCGTCGGTGGCACGCGGGGCGCACGCGCGAATCTGAAGAAAGTGCCGGCGAGGGCAGCGTGCCCGCGAGGGCAGCGTCCCCGCAGAGCACCCGCCCCACTGGCTAATTACAGAACGCATGAATGTTTTATTAGGCCCTTATCAGCAATGAATCACCCACTTTGATGTAAAGTTCAGCCCCAGAAAGACGTCATGAAATTGTCCTTCGTGTCTGAATGAGGTGTTTTAGGGGTGAAAAGAGATGGTGACAAAGATAGACTTGTGTCCTCCTGCAAGCAGGAGAGGAGAGGCAGGGCCTGGAGGATGACGGAGGAGGCAGAGAGACACACAGAGGGGGAGAGGGAGATAGAGAGACAGAGCAAGAGAGACAGACAGGAGAGAGGACAGACAGGACACACAGAGACAGAGAGGATGGACGGACAGACACAAGAGGACAGACAGACAGAGGGGCAGAGAGAGGGAGATTTACAGCCCCAGAGAGAGCAGAGAGGACTTTTCTCAATGGTATTCTTCAGGTGCAGAGTTTGAATAAAAATGCAAAACAGGATGCTCCCCATTCAGTAAATATTATCATTTTTATTCACTCGTTAATTAAGTTGCTTAATTGCTGCTGTCAAAAGACTCTTGAGTTTGTGACTGGGCGGCCCTGCTGAAGGCACAGAGGAGAGAGGGGCTGACTGAGGAGGGGTGGGGATGGGAGAGGAGAGGAGGGAGAGAGAGGAGGGGGAGGATGCCGGAGAGACTGGGGAGGGAGGGGAAGGTGGAGGAAAGGG
>RJWH01004105.1:0-121385 GCA_004363575.1 Solenodon paradoxus | reverse complement strand
GAGAGAGAAAGAGAGGAAAAGAGAGGCAGTGGAGTTTATTTTGGAGAAAATGAGGGTCTACTAGAGGCGAAGAGTTATATTTGTATACAAATTATCAGCAAGAAAATGAATACCATTTTTTCAAGGAAGAAAATACAGAGAAGTTAAAGGTAAAATACCATAATGATTTGTCTGTATGTAATCCCTAAGGAGCAATGCAAGATACTCTATATAGGCAGAAAGTGATAAGTGGTAACAGGTTCTGAAAGTGTTGACTCCTATGTTATCTTTGACAATGAACAGCCAGATTTAATTCTGTCACTGAATAAATGGTGATAAGAAGTTAGATTAATTCCTAAATCCAAGGTCAGATGCTTTTCTCTTCAGTCTAGTAGTTAACAAGATCATCTTTGTTAAAATAGACAGTTTGGCAGGAATTATCAAATTCCAGAAACCCAGGGATCCAAAAATGTATTAAATGACTGGTTTCAAAAACTGAAATCATTTATGTCTTTAGTTAACAAAACTACACACTTCAAAGCCAAAGTGGAGCTAGTAAATAATCTATAGTAAGTGTCTCAATATCATTAATGTTTTTATAAAAGAGTTAAAATCAAGTGATAAAAAAGCTCTTATGGTATACATGCTATTTTCTTCCTATTTGCAGATCCTTGTCTAAAATTCGAAAAATAGTGAATGAATTTTAGGCCCCCTTGACCTTTCAATTCTGTTACTTTGTTAATTTTGCATTTAAATTGCAAAATTACACTTCTATTATTTGAGTAGTTAGAAATGGTGTCATAACGCACCCAAATGTTTTTCTATCACTTGAAAACTTTTCTCAGCAATTGTTTGTTTTCATTCAGTTAACAATAATAATTATATTAATAATAATGATGATGATGATAGAAGCAGTGTATGCATGTCGAAAAAAGTAAAGAGAAGTAGAAAAAGGCGTGAAGATATTTTTATCTTGGAGTGTGGAAAGAATTTATAAGTATAATATAAAACCCCAGAAGATTTATGAAATTGTTTGAGAAATTGAACTATACAAAAAGAAAAAAGAAAATATATAAGCGGACATGAGGCAGCTGTGTGTTGCAGAGGTGACCAGAGTCACAGCAACTTCTTGATCTCTGGGATATAACTACAGAATGACCTGGAAACCAAAATCCAGGTTGTAGCTCCTGATTTCTCCTATCTTTCCAACATAGTGAAAGCACATAATTCCTTTCATTGTATCCTTCTGTTCCAATTACCTGGAAAGTTTTCTGTTTCAGCACTAATTTCCAATTAACACATAGTTTATTAAAACAAACAAGCTTATTCAATTTAGTTTTTTAAAACACATGTCACTTTAAAGTTCATTGAAAATATATTTAGAAAATGATATAGATAAGGTAATTATCAAAAGGTGGTCATAATATTGGATGCTGTAGTTGGGGAGACTGATCTCATTTAATACTCATAACCCAGTAGGCACCATTAGTGCCTTCAGGAGAAAACTTAGTCCAGTGCCTTTCCTAGATCTATAGGTGGAGAATGGTGTTTCTGACTTCACCCTTTAAACTGGAGATCGGAGCCAGAACTTCATCTAAGTTGTCATCAGAGATCAGATATCAAGCAATACATGAATTGTATTGTTGAGAATGAGAATATTGACCCAGTAAGTGAGGTGGGGAGGGGTTTCCAGACTGAAGTGACTGAACAGGCAAAGATGTGGGAGTGAGTGAACACTTCAAATCGCAGGCACTGAGAGGGCCCTGCGGTTCTGGAGTAAAGGGCCTTTGTAAGGGTATGACTGGTGGAGATGCTGGAGATGTAAGCAGGAGTCCAAGCCGGGGAGACTTGTGCTGAGGAAATGGATCTTAATGTTGGAAGCCAGGGAGCTGTAGAAGGGTTTTACTGATGGAGCAAACTATTTACCTGGGAATTTTAGAGAGGCTAGTGTGGTAATCTGAGACATGATCTGATGAAGTTATGCAGCAGAGAGTTTGGAATAAGATTCCAAATTCACATCTCTGAATCGGACTTATCTTTGAGTCCGATGATACAAGTGTTGGCAAAGGTGTGGATAAATTAGAACTTTGATATTTTTCTAGTTGGAAAGAAATTGGTATAACCACTTTGGAGAACAATTGGGTAATATTTAATAGAGTTCATATGCATGCCCTATACACAGTAACTCCATTCCTAGGCATGTATCTTGGGAAAATCTAGCAAATATAGAGACTATTCATAGCAGTATAGCTACAGTAAAAATCTTAATACACTCTGTGTGTCCATCAATTAGAAAATGGTTAAGTAAATTGTGGTATTTTGGAACAATGGAATACTCTAGCAATGAAAAAGAATGAGCAAGAGAAATGCATATCGATATGGATGAATTTCACAAATATTCAGCGGGGGAAACAAGTGGCAGAATATGCACATACTCTGTTTCTAGTGTGTTGTATTTATTCTTAAGCATTTATATTTTTAGTGATATTCAAAATATTATTCAGAATATTCCATTTTCTAATTCTTCATTGTTAGAGAACAGAGACATATTTGCTATCTATGTATCTTTACACTTTTTTAAAAGGAAAGATGTAGGCTGGAATGAAGGCAAGTAGAGGCAGGCAGGCAGGAAGAGAGAGGAAGAAACATTTTATTCATTTTATTTAGTTGTTCATTTTGCTTGTTCCCACTGATCCCAGGACATGAACCTGAGACCTTGAGATATACATGGACTGCGCTCCACCACTGCTACACCAGGGTGTGTCTAATTGTTGTATATTAATCTCGTGCAATGACAGTTTTCTAAAGCCATTTATTCTAGTAGCGTCTTTTGTAAATGCCATCAGATTTTCTCTATAAATGATCATATCTGTGAATAATTTTCCTTTTCAATCTAGAAACGTTTTTCTTGCCTAATACCCTATTTAGTAAACCCAATACAGAGTTGAAGAGTAGCAGCAAGAGTGCTTGTCTTTTTCTTTTTAAAAAATTATTATTAGGTGTGCCCTGGTGGCATACTGGTTTAAGCCAGGTGCAGTCCACACACATCCCCAGGTCCCCAGTTCAAGTGCTTGGACCAGGAAAACAACCAATGATGAACAACTGAATAAAGTAAAGTGCTTCTTCCTCCTCTCTCTTCCTGTGCCTGCCTACTTGCCTTCACTCCTGCCTGTACCTAAAAAAAAACAACACAAAAATTAAATTAAAAATTATTATTAAATTTGAATAAGATTTAATTGACAAGCCCCAGATGTGCTTCATCCCCCCTCAAACCTCCCCTGTCTAGAACCCAGGTCTACACCTCAGTCACCTGATTAGTCACCCGAGTCACAGTGAGAGCTTCTTGTCCTCTTCTTAATCTTAAGGAGAAAGCATTGTCTTTCACTACCAATATATTGTTAGCTATGGGGTTTTGCTATGGTTGATGTTATTTATCAGATTGAGAAAATTCCTTTCTGTGATAGATAAGAAATACACATTCGGTATTTGTTCCCCGTTCCTGGTACAGAACTCCTAAAATCCTTTCTTATTATATATGCTTTTTTGTTTTGTTTTTAGAGGAAGGAAGCAAGCAGGAATGAAGGCAAGTAGACAGGCAGGAAAGAAAGGAGGAAGAATTTATTCATTTAGTTGTTCATATTGGATGTTCCCTTTGGCCTTGGGTCGAGAATCTGGGTCCTTAGGTTTTATGTGGATCACACTGGAGCTGTGGACTTAACACCTGAGCCACCAGGGCAGATCATCATCATATTTGGTCTTAATGGACAGCTCCTGACAAAACAGTTTCTAAGACCCTTGGACTCCCTGGAGTCATGAGTGTCTTTTTGTATGATAGTGAGAAGATTAGTGGTTAGAGGTCCCCTAGATAGCTTCAGAATGAGGACTTTCTCCAGAAAGATCAAGGCTTTATTAGATTGTGGGAACTTTCAGTCCCACTCCTTGACCTCTGGGCAAGGAAGAGGGTCTGGAGATTGACCTAATCATCAGTGAGCAATGATTTAATCAATCATGCCTATGTAATGAAATCTTCATAAAAATATCTCAACTATGGGGTTGGGAGACCACTGGGGTTTGTAAAAACATCAATGTGCTGGGAAGATGACATACCTAGAGAGAGCATGGATGGTCCATGCCTCTCTCCCATCCCTTTCCTTATGTATGTCTTCACCTGGTTGGTCTTCCATTGCCCTTGAAATATCCTTTCTAATGAGCTTGTAAATGTCAGTAAAGTGCTTTCCTAAGTTCTCCCATCTGTTGGAGCAAATTATTGAAATTGAGGAGGGCACATCCTGGTGGCCTAATGGGTAAGCCACAGGACTCAGTCCACATACATCCCAAGGATGCAGGTTCAAGACCTGGGCTCAGGGGGAACAACCAAGATGAATGACTGCATAAAATAAGTGTTTAAGAAAATAAAGTGAGAAGAGGCTGGTGGGGATGCTTAGTATATAGCCAGCTGATCACAAGTATGAAAGGCCTGGGATCTGTGAGTGGCATTGAAAGTAGGGAGCAGGCTGGTGGAACTGAGCCCTTAACTTGTGGTATCTGACTCTAACTCTGGGTAGTGTCAGAATTGAGTTGGTTTGTAGGTCATCCAGCAGGTGTCCAGATAATTGGACAGCTCATTGTTGCTATAAGGAAATCTCCACATATTTGGTGTCAAAGTGTTCTGTTCATAGAAACAAATTATAGTACCTTCTTTTCCTAGTTTGATGAGTGTTTTGTTATGAAAGGATGTTGGGTTTTGTTAAACGTTTTTTCTGTGTTCATTAAGATGATCATGTAGTTTTTCTTAGTTTGTTAATATGAAGAATTATATTGATGGTTTTTAGATGTTAAACCGCCCTTGGTTTCTTGGGACAAACTCATTTAATCATGATGTATTATTGTTCATTTGATATAAACTGCATTTACTTTGGTAAAATTTGAGTCAGAATGTATCTGCTTTTCATGAGATATATTGGTCTCTGGTTTCCTTAGGTCTTTGCTGGTTTTGGTATCCAGCTACTGCTGGCCTATAGAAGAAAACTGGGAGATATTCAATACTCTTCAATTTTCTTGAATTCTTGGAACAAAATCAGTATTATTTTCTTTTAAAATATTTGAACCTGGGATTTTCTTTGTGGGAAGGTTTTGAACTACACATTCAATTTCCTTATGAATATAGGGCCTTTCTAGTTATCTATTTTTTTTTTTTTTTGAGTGGGTGTTGGTAGTTTGTGTCCTTCAAGAAAGTTCTTCATTTGATCTATGTTATGGCATTTCTGGTATAATTAGAATGCAAATAGAGGTTCAATTTTCTCCCTATCTTTTCCAGTTAACTCTCCCTAGTGCTCTGAAGCATGAAAGGTCTCGATTTGTTCTTGTGGCCCCGCACCTTTCCTTTGAGGATTAGCCCTTGGCAACACCTCCTGCCCCATTGTACCTCCCTAGCATTTCCCAGCTTAAGTATCTCTAGTCTGCAGAAATCTAGCTATATAAAATGTCCACTGCTATTCCAAAATGTTTACTACTTATTGGATTAGTCATTCCAGGAGTATTTTCATTTCAAAGATAATGATGGGATGGTGCATAGCAAAAGTAAATTTTAAAGGTGTTATTTCAGGCTTTGTGGCAGGTGGTTGAGAGAAGTACTCTGGAAGGGGGACTTCCTTCTTTTTCTAATCCTTTTCAAGTACAAGTTTGTTGTCACTTTTGTTCTTAGGGCTCTACCCAGTTTGTTCCCTTTACTCTTTGCTTAACATCAAACCTTTCCATAGCCCGTCGCTTCTAAAGGTCGCCAAAATCCATTCTTGACACTCAGCCCTGGAGGATCCCTGTTCTGATCCTTCAACTTGCTGGATGGCTCTGAGAAATCGGCACTTGGGCTCCTTAGAGAACAGGCAGAAATGTACATAGAAGACCAATTACTGCAGTAGACACAGAAGCAGAAAGTTTGAGAGTCATAGTTGCAAGGCGTGTCATTCTGAATGGGGCTCTGTTTTGGGGGGCCTCCAGACAGAACCCAGAGCCTCTGGGTTTCTGCCTTGAGCTGAGGGTGACCAATTTTCTCCAGGCGCGACCGGATCAGGAGAGCGCGGGAAGTGGTGAAGCTGGGGAGGAGAGCACCGGAGGGACGCGGGGCTCCGAGACCACAGCGCGCTGGGGAAGAGGCGAGGCAGGGCCACGAAGGGACAGCGCCGTGCAGGGAGGACCAGGACCGCTCCGCGCGCCCCGAGCACTCTGCCGCGCGGTGCTGGGCGCGGTGGGGGGACGCCGCCCCAGGGTGCAGGGCGGGGCGCTCGGCCGGCTCGGCGCCGCCAGCCTCCTAGCGTTGCGCACCACAGCACCATGGGGTCTGTCAACTTGGAGCTGATTTTTGACCACGTGGGGCACTTCGGCAGGTGGGAAGTTGGGGGTGGGGGTGGGGGGGAGAGGACGGCGGAGGGACAGAGGGAGCCACGTGGTTGGAGGCGCCGCTGGGGTCAGTTTCTTTCCGTTATGGTGGGATTCCCACCTTGCGCTCGCGACCCGAAGCATCTCCACCCCTCACTTCTCAGGGATGGCGGGAGACTGGGGTCCACACTTCTGGTTCCATGTGGGGTCCGGCCCCTCGGATTCTGGTGGCAGGACCTTCCCACTGCGAGATGAGGGATGCTGGGCCTCGTTTCGGGAGTGGGTGGTGCGGCCCACCGGGTGCATGTGCTACCGACAGGTGGGGCCGGCAGGTGGGACCGTGTGCACCGTCAGCGGGAGCCGGAGTCCCCAGGTCTCAGGAGTAGAGTACTTGGCGCCTGTTTAGCCAAGGTTCCCTCTTTTACTTCCTCAGAGTTGACTACTGCCCGGCCCCACTTCGGCCCAAGGCAGGGTCTTTCAGTGCCTGATCAGGCAGGTATTGCCCCAGGATCAACAGTCGCTCAGACTTTTTACCACTTCTAGACACCTGATATATGCCAGGTACACTGTGCAGGGCGTTTACACACTGTGCTGCATTTGGTGCCCACAGGGATCTTGCAAAAGGAGATGTCTGAACCCTTATTTTAATAATTGGGAAACTGAGGCTGATAAGACCAAGGACCCACATTACCATATGGTGGATGGAAGTGTGACGTCTGTACACCTGGCATTCTCTTTTCACTTGTTAAATTAATTACACATATACTTATTGATTCACTCATTCATTCATTCATTCATTCATGAAGGAGGTCGTCTGACCGAGAACATTTTGGAACGACAAGCAGATGGTTGAGAGGGGATGTGAAGCTTAATAAAATTTGGAACTGAGTCTGAATCCTAGACTGCAACCAAAGTCTCAAGTGATTCTGGGAATTTGGTGTCTCAGTTTCATATCCATCAAGAAGGAATCAAAATAATTCCTGCCTTACCTCTCCTAGGTTTGTAGTGAGGAGATGATGTGAAAAGTTGCTCAGAGGTGATTGTGATTCCTGGTGTCTACAAACTGGCACTGTTGAGCAGGTAGAGGGGGCAGGAGGCTCCAGTTCACCCCTGCTTTGCCCTGATCCTGCTTGTCCAACCCTGAGCTGTGCCTGGCCCTGTCATGAGTGCTTTGTACACATTCCTCCTGAATCTCCACTGCAGCCCTGTGAGATTGGGGCTGTCAGTGTCATTGTACACAGGAACCAGTGGCACTTCCGCCTAAATCACAAATCTAGTCATAGTAGAGCAGAGCTGGCTGTCACCCTTGCAGCCATGGTGTTCTCCTGAGCACAATTAGATACCAAACCCGGGATTCCCAGGCCCTTTATCTAGTATCATGTAGTCCCTCTGAAAGTAGAATCGCATGGGAATTACACAACCATCTCTGAAGTTGGGTGTCAGTTCCATACCTGACTCGACTGCATATTTACTATGATCGTGAGCATTTTACATACCTCTTCCTCTGTAAAATAGGGGCAGTAGTGGTACTGCAGAAGTTTATGATCATTAGAGACTAGTGGTGCAGCCTCTCCTTTTGTCCTTTTGTCCTCATAGTAACACCTGTGAGGTGTTACTTTCCTCTTGTCCTTACCCACACCATAAAACCTAGCTCACCTTGGACCTTGGTGGGAAGCGGGGAGAATGGATTTGGGGAGACAATTTTGAGCCAGCCTTAATAATGTATACAAAAGTCTTACCATTTAGTAAGTTCAATAACAAATCATGGCTTTTATTGTTACCTGACACCCCTTCCTGCTGGGAAAGGTTGGGTTGTGAAAGCAGTGGATAGGAAGAAAAGGATCGCAAGCCAGTGCTCACAGCAGGTGACAACAGTGGTGTTCTCTGTTAAATACCTTGTTGGTCTCTTTATTCTTCATAAATAGAAAGGAGGTTTATTGTGTTTTATTATTTACGCTTAAGGAAACCTAGTGAAGAGAATCCTAATTATCTCTCATTTCTCATTAGTCTCTTGTAGGGTGAGGCAGTACTATCCTAATCACCTTTAAGAGAGCAAAGCAGGACACTTAAGAAGGATTAAAAAGCCATTTCGGGTCTTGTTCTTGATATTCCATAAATTCACAGCTTAAGCCCATGTTTTAGTCATTTACCATCAACAGACATTTGCTCTGTCTTCAGGGTGGGCTTATTATAATAGTCTTCCTTGACAGCTGACCCTTGATTAATGTAAGGGGGCTGACTTCTGCACATTTAAAAAATCTGGGTATTACTTTTGACTTCGCCACAAATGTAACTAGTACCCTGCTGCTGGCCAGAGCCTTACCAATAACATCAACAATCAATTAACATATTTCATATGTATATGTATTATATGCTGTATTTTTTTAAGGCAGGAATCGGGCAGGCAAGCTAGCAGGAAGAGAGGAGGAAGAAGTTTTTTATTTACTTTTATTTAGTTGTACATCTTGATTATTCTCCCAAACTCAGGATGTAAACTGGGATCCTTGGGATAGATGTAAACTACTCTCAGGCTGGAAGCAGCAGACCTAACCACTACTCCACCAGGACATGACATATGCTGTATTATTAAAGTAAGTTAGAGAAAAGAAACTTAGTAAAGAAATCATAAGGTAGAGAAAATACATTTACAGTTCTGTACAGCATTCATCAGTACTGTATGTTCATGTCATCTGTTTATAAGAAAATTCTCTTACATGTGGCCTCATGCAGTTCAAATCTGCGATTTTTAAGGGTCGACTCTCTATGTCTTTGGGGTGCTTATGTATACATATCATTGGTTGTATATCTAGGAGAGGAATTGTTCTGCCCTGGCCTGTGCGTGTGATCTCTACCTCATAGTCTTGCTACGTGGTTGCAACAAAGACATCCTCACAAGCTTTTATGAGTGTTTCTGTGTCAAACCTTCTATCAGCCTATATTGAAAGTCAAAGAATTTGATTTCCTGAGGGGTGTTTCTCCTCCAGATCTGAATCTCTTAGTAGGAAGCTTTTTAAGTTTGTCCAGAGTCCAGGATCCCACCTCAAATGCCCTGAATCACAGTCACTAGGGTGGGACCGAGAAGACAAATCCTACTTGAGAGGGCTGCCCGGTGAGTGTGCTCTTGGGGCCTGGGGTGTGTGTGAGAGGGAAAAGTTCCAGTGATGACTACAGGATTCAGTTGGCAGGGGATGGAACTGAGGCCAGGAAAGTGGTGATAAACTAGAGAAGCTGGTGAGATCCAAAGACTGGACACCTGGATGGTGCTGGAGATGGGTCAGTGGTGTGTGTGGGGGGGGAAATCAAAGGAAAAGTTCCCCCATTTCTATGAAGTTCTTCACAGCTGGATGATTGAACAAATTAACATTAGGTGCGATTTGTGAGAAAAGATTTAATAATAACATACATATGGAGAACTTACATGGTAGTAGATCCTGAGATAGCTGAGGAGGACCAATGATTCATATCCTTTGCTGAGGCCTGGAAAGGGGACCTAGAGTGTCAGGGGAGAGAGGAAGGGATCTCCATGTGGCAAGGAGGAATGACTCCTCCCTATTCTTATTTTAAAAGTATAGATAAATAACTCCCTTTGCTACATTCTTCTGGAGAGTGGGACCAGAGATGATTTCTGGATTAGGAGAAGGGCGGAGGCCCAGGGAGTGGTGGCTTCTTTGATTAAGGGAAGGGATCCTGGGTTAGAAGAATATGAGCTTTGCCTATGGGGCTGTCCTCCACTATCATTGGTTCTTCATGCCAGAGTGGGGCATTTACAGAGAGAACAATTTCCATCAGGGGGAAGGACAGGTTGGGGGCAAGTACCTGGGAGGGCTGGAAGTCATGGGCAGCATGTGAGAATGTGAGCCACTCCAGGTGATGAGACTCTTTAGGTACAGAACCCAAATGCCTCAGGGGCAGGCAGGTAAACTTCAAACAAACAAAACCTGTTTGGTGTTTGCAAGGGTTATGTCATAGTTTGCTGAGTTGAAATTTGTGAGGTGGGGAGAAACAAAGACTCAGAAATATGTGCATTAGATGAGATTTATGTCACATTCTCAGCCATATTCATTTAGTGTTGTTGGTATAGAATGCCTCTGAGGCTTCAAACAGGATTTGATTTCAAGATGGCCTGATGTCCAAGTCTTTATTGCCACAGCTTCTGGCAGTTAGATGCTGTCCCACCACAGACTCCACACTGTAATGGTCTGGATAGGATGGCTCTCAATCTGTTTTAGACTCCAAGAGTTCATCTTTAGTGAAAAACCCTACACTACCTTTTCCCTCAGAATCTCCTAGGCCATATTTATTCTTTTACCACAATTTATATAGCCAATCTCCTACTGAAGGACATTTAAGTTTCCAATGTTTTGCAGTTACAGATGGCCACTGAAAACCAAAATTGTACATTAACTTGGGGAGAGCTGATGTCTTTATGATATACTCGTTGAATACTGGTCAACTTTAGGGAAGGGAAATTTTGCCTTCAAGGACAGGTGCTAATACCCATTGTTCTAATATCTTCTAGCCCAAGTAGAGATACGTAGGTACTTGATTAAAAAAAAAAAAAGACTTAGTGTTAGGGTCAGTGTTCGTCCTCCCAGAAACACACACATACACCAGTCAACAATGTAAAAGCATAAGGGACTTTATTTCCAGCATGCTGGGGTCCGAGCCTTATCCAGTGCAGTGGATTTGGTCAAGGACCCCGGCTTTACTTTTTAACAGGCTTTTATAGGGTTTTGTTACATAGGCATCAGCATTTTGGCCCGGCGGGTCACATACCAGCGTTATTTAGCTTGCCTGGAGCCTGTCAGCGTCGGGGTCAACTCTCCACTTAGTAACGGAACTATTTTCTTGCACAAGATTAGCTTTCCATTTTATTTATGTGAATAATTTGCTAAGCAAAGTTTTTTTTTTAAATCAGTATATATCAGTCTAAAGTTTGTCAAAATGATTCAATGAGATAACGAATGTGAAAATGCCCCTCCAGGCATGCCCTGGTGGCCTGGAGGGTAAGTGTGTGGCGTCTGGATGGTGCGGTCCACAGGCAACCCAAGGATCCTGATTTGCATCCTGGGACAGGGGGATCAACCAAGATGTAAATTAAATAGAGTGAATAAAGTGCTTCCTCCTCCTCTCTCTTCCTGCCTGCTTGCCTACTCACCTTCATTCCTGCCTTTAAAAACAATAACCAAAACTCAAAGAAAACCCCAACAGCCCATCCTGAGAGAAGCAGAACCGCTTGAACAGAATTGTAGACATTTCTGACCATCTCAAGACATCTCTGACAGGGCCCTGCTGGTTAGCAGTTGTTCTGCAGGCAATGTGTCCTGAGAAGGTGCCAGGGAAGGGGCACCTCCTACATCTAGGAGCCCACTTCCTGGGGAATGGGGGCAGGTGAACCACCAGCCATGCCAGGTGCTCATCCTCGTGAGGCCACAGGTAGGCCAAGGGCAGAGCCTGACCTCAAGGCTCTGTGGTGACATCTAGCTGCCATGGGGGCGTGTGACCTGCAGGGGTGAGTGTTCAAACACTGCTCTGTCAAGTCATGATCTTTAACCTCTTGGGGTCTTCTGAGCCACAGTAGCTAGAGCTTGTCTTCTCAGCCTGCTGTTCCTGCACAGCCCCTCTGTGTGGAATAGATGGAAGCTGACTTCTAACCATCTTTCTTCTGACACCTTTCCTGGACAAATGGAGCTGGCTCCCATTAGCCACGAGGACTCAAGCTTTGGGGCTCCAGGATCTGACACCCAGAGAAGAGTCATTTGCGTGTTCTCCCGCTCCTTCTGTTGCTAGAAACAATTTGCACGTCATGCTGGCTGCCACAGGGCTGTTGACTGAACCACAGTTTCTACACTTACGGGACTTTAATTCCAACTTTCATGGAATTCTTTTGTGTTGATTTGATAGAGAAATAGAAAACATTCACCAAAAAGACTTTCTCAGCAGGACTGAGAAGTAGTTGTCTTCTTTACTTTCATTCTCTTGAAATCACAAAGAGTTTCAGAAGCTAGAAGACATGTCAGATTGAATACAGAGGCAGATCTGAGAAACTAGCTGTCTTCTATCAACCCACATTTCACTTTAAGCCGTGCTACTCTTCCCACTAATTTCTTTTCATTTTGTTTTGAAACTATAACTAAACTATAATGTTAGCGTGCAAAAAGCTGATTTTTATTACATTTAAATGAGTTTGTTAAAAAAAATTCTAAATAATGGAATCACCTGCTCAGAGGGGTTCTTCTGGCTCGGTGCCAGGGGTCTGAAACTTGTGGGACAGTCCTCATTCTTTGTATTCCGTCCTGCTGTGCTAGAGGCCGGCTGTCCCGATGAAACAACGTCTGTTTCAGGAAACATGTTACTGTTGGTTCCAGTCTGCAAATTTGGGTACTGTACATTTATTTAAACATTTTGATAGACTTTCAATTTTAGATGATTTTAGACTTACTGAAAAGTTGCAAGTATACTACGGAGCGTTCCTATGTTCCATGTGCCCCACGGCAAACATCTGACGTTATCATGGTATTATTGCTGGTCAGGACTGAGAAACATTAGTGCATCACCATGACGTGAACTCTAGGCTCCATGTAGATTTCATCAGTTTTCCCACAAATGTCCCCTTCTTATTCTAGGGTCCACTTCATGATACCACATGGCGTTAGTTGTTACGTTATCCCAGATCTTCTCTGGTTTATGGCAGTAACTCAGGTTTTTATTTTTTGTTTTTATAGCCTTATAGTCTTACATATATTGGCCAGGCAGCCTCTTGGGTGTTGCCCAATCTGGGATTATATGCTGTGTTTTTCTTGATTTGCCTGGGTAACTCCACAGAGGTGGATTTCCTTCATTATCAGATGAAGGATAATCTTCAACATTTGGTTCAGACAGTGCCAGCTTTCTTTGCTGTAAAGTTACTACCACTTTTACTTTTTTTTCTTTTTACTTTTTACTTTTTCCCTTTTACTTACTGTATTCTTCAAGAATGAGTCACTAAGTCTACCTACCCTCAGGAGTAAGGAGTGGGAATTAAGCTTCATCTTCATTAGAGGCAAAATACTACAGATATTAACTGGAATTCTACTCTAAGAAATGTTTGTCTCTTCTCTTTTATTTGTTTAATCACTTATATCAACACGGTACATTTGTCAGGATACACCCTTCTAGATAAACAGGATTCTCTCTAGGGAAACATAATCAACAGGATATTAGATAAAAATACAGATCGATAAACCTTTCAATATAGCTATACATAAGAGGAGATTTATTCTAGGAATTGCTTCACCTGATTATAGAAATGAGAAATCCCACTATGTGTTTGAAAGCTGTAGGACCAGGAAAACTGGTCGCTTAATTCAGTTAAAGTTCAAAGACTTGAGAGTTGATAGTTTAAATTCCATTCTGAATCCAAAAGCCGAAGAATCAGGAGTGCCAGTGTCCAAGGGCAGGAGACGATAGCTCAGCTCAAGCAGAGATCAAATTCAGACTTCCTCCACCTTTTCATGCTATTCAGGCCCTCAGCAGTTTGGTGACACCCATGTGCATTGGTGAGGAGATCTTTATTTAGTAGTCTACTAAGTCAAATACTAATCTTCTGTGAAGATGCCCTCACAGACACACCCAGAAATAATATTTTACCAGCAGTCTGGGTATTCCTTGGCTCTGTCAAATTGACAAATAAAATTAACCATCACAGCATAGACTCTTCTGTTTATTTTATTGCCTTTCCCTGGCTGCAGGTCTTGGATCTCAGGCCCACAGCTTTTATAATCTGCACTTTAGCTTCCTGAGCCACAGAGTAGGTTATGTATTTATTTTATATTTTGTGGATACACAATAATATTTATTTTGTTGCTCAAATTGTTTCAGTTGTGACCTCTGGGAGCTTGTTCAGATTGGTTCCTGTATCCCTTTAGCATGTCCTGTTACTACAAGATATTCAAGGCTTATTTGTGTTTTCTCTGTCCTGGTCTTAGGATCAGTCATTTTTCCTTGCTCCTTTTATTGGAGAATAGTATTTAGAAACCAAGATCTGGGCACTGGGTATGCTCATTGCTATTGAGATGCCATTCCTTTAGGCCCTCCAAGAGACAGAGCTATGCGAGTATGTATGGTATAGCTATAAAACCATGAATGAAAACACATCTCTGCTGATGTCTGTGTTTATCCACATATTAAACTAAATGGGATGGAGACCCTTCATATTGTCTTGTGTCCCTTTTCAGCCCGTAACTTAAATATCTTAACTAGCTTTTCTTCTCTTTGCAGATTCCAGATATTTCTCTATTTCGTATGTAGCTTCCAGAACATAGCTTGTGGTATCCACTACTTGGCTGCTGTGTTCCTGGCAATGAGCCCCCAACATACCTGCAGGCCTCCAGGCAACGTGAGTCGAGTCCTTTTCCACAACATGAAATTGGAGGACACCTGGTCCCTGTTTTCTGCAGGCCACGAAGATCACGTTACAGTTCAGCTACAGAATGGTGAAGTCTGGGAGCTCTTACAGTGTCACAGGTTCCGGAGGGATGACAAGAAGTTGCATTTGAACTACGATTATCATGGCCATAAGAGTAGGTTTCCTTGCTCCGATGGGTACATCTATGACAAGAGCAAATGGAAAAGCACCGTGGTGACGGAGTGGGATCTGGTCTGTAACCGAGAATGGTTTGCAAGAGCAATCCATCCTGTATTTATGATTGGAGTTCTGTTTGGAGCCTTGCTTTTTGGCTACCTTTCTGACAGGTAAAATGAAATATTCACGATTTTATTTTTGAATCCTTCATTATCTGCTTTTTTTGAGGGAATGGGGAATTAATTTATAAATTTTAGTCATTTCCTATCCCCTATATGAATAACTACCTCTTTGCTGATCTGTTATTTAAGGACACAAAATAATAGTGGTAAGAGGATGGAGCCTGAGGATAGTCTGCTTGGGTTCAAATTCTAGTTCCATCACTTATTATCTGTGGACCCTAAACAAATTGCACCACCTGAGGTTCAGAATTTTGTTTGTAAGGTGGTAATGAAAATAATAGCATTCGCCTCAAAGGCTATTGCAGAATTGATATAGCAGAAGTATCCTGGACATGTAGCCAATTGAGAGACACTGGTAATTACTTTGAATATTGTATTTTTAAAATAGGCTTACTTTTGAAGGCAATATAGCCTGTGAGCTTCCCAGCGGGCAGGGCAAAGGAGTTGAAGTTAGGAAGGAGTTAATGCCTGCAAGCTCACAGATGAAGCTACCAACCAAGTTTCATTCCTCAGTTCAAGGGAAATTTTCAAAACTGCCCCATTAAATATGAGTTTTACTATTATTTTTGTAGCCAGTATTATCACTGTAAGGAATTCTCCCTTTATTCTAAGTACTGGGATTCTTTTTTCATCATAAATGATTGTTGAAATTTTTCTGTATCACAATTTCTCTGCTTTTTTTCACTGATGTAGTGAGTTTTTCCATATTTATAAAGTGATATAATTTTAATAAGAATAAGGATTCCTGTTTATATTTAAAACAAAATAAATCGACATATGTACATGGGGGAAAAATGTATAGACTGGTCCTAAATAGCAGTACCTGTGGAACCATGGGTTTGATATACCAGCGATATTTAAAAAAAATAACACATCAAAATGAATGAGTAGTTCTTAAAATATAGTAAAGCTCATCCTTACACAGACATTGACCATACCTTAATTACTTGACAAAAGCACAGTCATATACTTTCCTAGCTAGCTTTGCTGGAATTTTTCATAAGGCAACTAAATTGAGCATCGTAAACCTCTTGATAATAAACCTGGTTTCCTTTCAGCAATATCCGTCCTCTGGAGTATTTGTCTTTTTGGAGCAGTGGACCTGGGTCTGGTACAGATTCACCAGGTGAATCATGTTGCCTGGGGCTCAACTGGGCTGATCAAACCATTGTTGAAACCAAAGCAGAGAACAGCGCTAAACCAGGATTTGTGAACTGTGGGGGACCTGCAAACACTAGGGGCTCAGGCCACTTGGGATTCAGTCCAGGAAAAGGAAGGAAGGAAGGGAGGAAGGGAGGGAGGGAGGGAGAGAGGGAATGAAAGAAATCAGAGAGAGGAGCCAAGAAATCTGTAACCACTTAAAACCCAAGGGGAGATGGGGAATAAGGCAATAACAGTAATCACACATGGGGAACTTAGTGATTCCTATGATTTCGGTGAAAGAAAGGAGCAATTTAGCAAGTAGGCTCCCCTCACAATAGGGAAGTTAAGTAGTTTTATTATTTATTTATTTTATTTTCAGCAGAATAATCTCATGTATCTGTGGCCCTATTCACAAATACATAAACATGAACCAGAAGAGAGGTTTCTGCTGAGAACCTTAGCTGTGGAAGTGTGTCTTTATCAGGTAGAAGCCTGAACTTCCATATTCAGACTGTTCTGTGGTTAGAGTTGCTCTGTCTCCGACCCTCCCCCTCCTCCTCCTCTTCTTTTTCTTTATTCATTCTCTGACTGTCATCTCTTTCCATCACTTCAGGATCATATGGGCTCTTCCTCCTCCTTCTGTTCATTCATTTTCTGTGAAGCCCATAGTTGTAAAGTACAGGAGAGGCAGAGGGCTTTTTTGCCCCTGTGCTCCTGACTGTTTGTCTCAGGCAGAGCCGGTCCCTTAGGGAAGATGACCCAACAGATCAGAGAGCAGAAGTGCAGGGAGGTAAAGAACAGATCCTCCCATCTGCTTACCCATCATGCCAGGATAGGAGGGCCTCTGGAAATTACCCAAACATTGGTGTCTGAGTACTAGTGAGGTAGGCAGAGGCCCCTCTGCTAAAGACGGGCTTCTTAAAGAAATCATGCATTAACTCATGATTTACCCAAAATAAATAACTGAATATCACTCAAATACATATACTGTTAAAAATATGGGCAAGACAGTGTGTCCCAATGGAATAGTGGTTAAGTCATCGCCTCCGAAGGAGTGCAGACTACCTACCCCTGTGTTTGAATCCTGGGTCTTCGGGGAAACAACCAGTGTGAACAACTACATAGAAATAAAATAAAGTGCTCTTCTTCCTCTCTTCCTGCCAGCTTACTCAACTTCACTTCATTCCTGCTCGTGCCTTTCCTTTGAAAAAAAATATGCTTGTTTGGGGCGAGGTGGTGTGTAATGCTCATCTTTCATGGTGGAGTGATGTTTAAACATTCTTCTTCCAGTGTGTGACTCTTATTTTTCAGGATAGGAAGACAACTTGTCCTGTGGTCCACCAGCACTGGCATATTTCTGTTTGGTGTAGCCTCGGCATTCACATTTAATTATTACAGCTTCATGATTGCCCGCTTTCTTCTTGCTATGGTGAGTTGTGTTGTGTTTTATTTCCTCTTTAATTCTACAGCAGTGTTCCTTAACTCTCTTAGTTTTGCTCATTTAGAATTGAGTGAGAGAGATCAAGGTCGCATCTTTGTTCACTCTGCTGCAGAAGACTTTCTACAGAATATTAATGTGCTATATTTAGAGGGGAGCTGATTAAAATGAAAAAATTGCTGCTTACCAGGCAGAAACTTTTTGTTGGACTCTGTGTCTGGTACGTGGTCCACATTTCACCATTTCTGAGGCAATATTTTATTACTGAGCAGTTATACTAATCGAGTCAGGCCTGCATGCCTGGGCCAAACAGATACTTAAAGTGTATTGTTGAAGTTATTTGCGTAACGTACATTAAGAAAGAAAACAAGGAGGCATTAGGTCTTTCTTGTCTGCGGAGCAGGGAAGAATAAGGTGGTGAGGTCAGGAGTCTGAATACCAACTTTGTCTTATATTAACTTCTTAGCTGTGTGCCCTTGAGCAAAACATTAACCTCTTTGATATGTAGTCTCTAATCTATAAACTATAGAAAATAAGACCTGTTATCAGGATTCAGGGAGATTAAAGTAAACATTGGAGGCACAGCCTCCAACAGGGAGTAGGCTCTGCTTACAGCGTGACTGTTATTAGAAATGGGCTCACAAGGGTGAGGAAGTTGTTTCATACTTAATGAGGTTTCTAGACATGTTCAAACTATCGAGCAATAGCAGCAGTGATTCTGTTGGGAGACAACTACCAAAGATAAAGGAGTGTGGTTTTTGTTTTCCTCTACTGGGAGAGTTTGTGATCACAGCCAGATGGATGATCCAAGGGTCCCGAAAGGAGCAAGGGACTCAATCTCAGAAAAGGTCACTGCACACCCTCAGAGAGCAAGGTGTGGTGGTCAGTTCTGGAGTCTTTACTCATGACCTTCACTCAAGGACAGAGAGGATGCAAAAAAAAATGTAGGAGAGTGGCAAATGTTGCATCTTTTTAAAAAAGTAAGAGAGAGAGAGAGATACAGAGATACAGAGATACAGAGATACAGAGATATAGATATTAGAGGATACAGTTTTTAATTCAAATGTTTCCAACCACAGATTCTATCTCCATGAAGGACAGAATAAGAAAATGGTGTTGTAAGTGCAGCGTGTGATTTGATAAGAGACCTGATAGGAATGATGGCTCAACAGAGGCAGAGGTATTGAGACACTGTGGAGTTCCTCTTTTGGAAGACTTAGGAAAATTCCATAAAGATCTGTTTCAGTCTTCCAAAATACCATGTGCTGTGTTCCAGAGTCAAGAAAATGAGACAGCCACTGATAGAGTACATCTGTCAAATGGGACCTTAATTTTCTGTAGTTCTTTCCTTTGATTTTTCATGGGAAATGTATTTGTGGTAGAATTCTGAGCTGAGCAGGGAAGATACAGGCAGATCCATTTATTCAACTCATATGTTGATCTACCAATGGAGTATAATGCTAAGTAAACCAGCCCAGTTTGTTTCAATAACCCTGTAGTATAGTGGGAAGGCAAGATATTGATGGGTCATCTTCAAAAATACATACAATATTGACCATGGAGGCCTAAGAATTGGGGGCTGGGTGAGGTGGAGAGTTTGAAGAATCAGGGGCTTTTTAGTTGTGAGATGGGGTGAGAGAATACTTCAGGCAGAGGGAGAAGTGAAAAAGAAGGCCCTGAGAGGAGAAGGGAATCAAAGGCCTGGATGTTTGAAGAATAGAGGTAAAATACGTTGATGAGACTGAAGGAGATATGTAAGATGAAAACGAGCGCTTAATATCCTAAAGGCTGATGTCAATCCAGCGAAGGGTCCCTGGTGGTGGTGGGGGTTTGTCCTTCTGGCTGCTTGTGGAGATAGGGTCAGGGTGGATATGGAGAGTAGCATGTTGTCAGTGGAGGTGACAGATGTGGAATGATTCAAGGAATCTTTTGGCATTTTTTTGGCAGTTGGATTGTCAGAACACAGTGACAGAAGTAACCAGTAGGAAGTGGAAGTGGAATCAGAAATAATTAGCATTGGTGCACCTCGGTAGAGTAGTGGTTCAACACAGTCCACATACATCCCAAGGTCCCAGGTCTTGAACCTACTGGGATCAGGTTAAAAACACAAGATGAGCATCTAAATAAAAAAAATTAAGTGCATTTTCCTCTTCTCTCTTCCTGCCTGCCTGCCTGCCTCTGCTTTCTCTCACTCCTGCCTGCACCTTTCCTTTAAAAAAGAAAGAATTCACATTGAAAAAAATGTGTTGCAATACCTGTACCTTTCCGTTTTTTTCTTTCTTTCTTTTTTTTTTTTTTTTTTAAGTAAAGGTTGTTCCTCCTGGCCCAAGGCATGAACCTGGGACCTTGGGATGTATGTGAACTGTGTCAAGGATGTGTTAGACTGCTAGGCCACCAGGGTGTGCCTATACTTTTCCTTTTAAAAATATGAGTGTTTATATATTTATATAAATGTATACATACATATTTAAAGAAGAATGATGCCCACCTTAAACCTATATATTGTTAAGATGCTATGTTCTTTCAAAAAAAGAATTGTTGTTAAAGGAAAGGTGCCAGCAGGAATGAAGGCAAGTAGGCAGGCAGGCAGGAAGAGAGCAAAGAGGAAGAATCATTCATTTATTTTATTTGGTTCACCTTGGTCGTTCCCACTGGCCCTGGGTCTCAAACCTGGGTCCTTGGGATGTATGTGGATGGTATCTGGTAGCTTTATTTGCTAGGCCATCAGGGAATGCCAATAAAATTTTTTTAATTAAAAAAAAGAAAGAAAAGAAGAATGGATTAGACTAAATGCCATTTTATGACTGTGATATGGTTTCAGAAAATTATTCTTAATTGTTTTCCTTCTCACTTATGTACAGTTTGCAGAGAAGTAAGATCCCTCAGTAGTTATAAATGTGACCTTATTTCTGGACCACCCTCCCTCCTTGTTTTCCAGGCTGCAAGTGGCTATCTCGTGGTGGTGTTTGTCTATGTGATGGAACTCATCGGCATACGGTTTCGGACGTGGGCATCTATCCACTTGCACTCCTTTTTTGCAATAGGAACAATGATAGTGGCTTTGACGGGCTACTTGGTCAGAACCTGGTGGATGTATCAGGTAGTCCTCTCCACAGTGACCGCCCCCTTCTTCCTGTGCTGTTGGATGCTTCCAGAGACGCCTTTTTGGCTTCTCTCAGAGGGAAGATATGAAGAAGCACAAAAAGTGGTAGATATGATAGCCAAGTGGAATAGGATACGATCCTGTAAGCTGTCAGAACTTTTATCCCTGGATCTAAATAGTTCTGTGCCTTCAAATCCCTTTGGAACTAAGAAGAACAAACTAGCAGACCTGTTTTATAACTGGGATATTGGAAAAAGGACACTTACTCTCTGGTTGATTTGGTTTACCGGGTGTTTGGGATTCTACTCCTTCTCCTTGAATTCTGTTAATTTAGGAGGCAGTGAATATTTAAACCTCTTCCTTATGGGTAAGTAGTTAAATAATTTCTAAGTATGCCAATGGAATGATAGTTCTACCATATTCTTGTTGTCTTTTTTTCTCACAGGACCAATACTGTCAACTATAGTATTATGATCTCTTTTAGTGATATTTTCCTAAAACACTTGTATGTGTTTTCTTTTAAAAAATGCAGTTATGGCATACCCTGGTGGAGTAGTGGTTGGATCAGCTGCCTCTGACTAAAGCTCAGTTCACATACATCCCCAGGACCTAGGTTCAGAGATCATCTGCATGGTCATTCTCCTTTCATTTTAGTAGCAGGTTAAAATGGTTTCAGACATTGCTGTGACATCTTGAGATTTGACTCAGGGTAGAACAAATTCATGCTGAGCAAGAGAAAGACATTAGAAACATTTGTCCATCAAGTCTTAACTCTTGGTTATGTTGGCATAGCTTGCTTGTCCATGACCCTGTTCTCGGAACAAATCTTACTTTGAAATTTTTATACAAAGCAGTCATCCCTTCTCATTAAAGTGCCCTGATGACACATCTGTTTTTATTTATTATAGTCCTGCAGGAACTATGAAATAAATCGTTTTAAGAAAAATAAAGCTTTCCCCTCTTTTCTACAAAAAAAAAAAAAAAAAAAAAAAAGGGGTGGGGGGGGCCCATTGTAACTTCCAACCCTTCCAATATGTCAATGTGAGAAACAATGTGGAATTTTTAGAACAGAACAAGAAATGGTAGGAGAATCAAGTAGTGGGGAGTGGCATGGGGAAGCTTAGGAAAGCTGGAGTTTAGGGAACGGTTTCTTAGTTTTTTTTGTTGTTGTTGTTTAAAGAGGAAGACAGGCAGGAATGAAGATAAGCAGGCAGCAAGGAAGAGAGAGGAGGAAGAAGCATCTTATTTTTTCAGTTGTGCCACGAAACTGGGTCCCTGGTTTATATGTGGACTGTTCCCCAGGAATGGACACCAGAGTGTCAGGACCCCCACAAGAGCAAGCCTTAGGCCAGGGATCAGTGTTTGGATATCAGGACAGTGAATTGTCCCTGGCGCCACCCGGCTGAGCAATCATCTGGATGGATAAAGAAAGCCCACGGACAAGTCTGACATGCGGGATGTGTTCCACATGTAGAACATGACCAGGACGGACCCTCTGCACAAAGGAACAAAGGAACAGTGCAGGTCGAAGAAGTCCACCAACAACTTCAAAGGACAATGTCACCTTGTCCAATCAGGAACTGAAACCTGGCCTGGTGACCCTCCCTCCATCCTCCTTTCTCATCATGTGGGTTTTTTCCTTAAAAACCCAGGCCACTGGCAAGGCGGACCCGGTCTGGGTCTGGACCCCGCTTGGTCGGCCCTATTCCTTTACCTTCTAATTCAATCTCTACTCACTCACCTAACTCTGTTGTGGGTTCTCTGAGCGACCTGAAACCCACACAGAGCCACAGGCCATGCCAGCTTCTGAGCTTTGCTGGAATATGTAGTCACAAGAAACTGGGCAATCTCATAAGCATAGACATGTTTCCAAGACAAGTATACAAGCTTGTATTATTCTCTAGTTCCTTGGTCTTTTCGTATTATTACTCATCCCAGTAGTTTTGACATTCTTTTAGCAAATGCTTGTATGTTGTGAAATTTTTAACTGAGTTTTTACCTCCTGAGGTGGTTTTGGGTGTTGTGCCACCTACAGCTGACAAATGCTCTGGTAATTTCACAGCGTACCTTTGGGGTTAGGTGGCGATAGGAACAGAGTGGGTTCTAAGTAAAAAGACAGTACATATTATAAAGTGAAGCAAGTAGTGGCATGAAAGAGAGACTTGGGCCTCCTTGCTCTCACCATTTATATTCCACACATAGTCAAGTAAAAAATTAGATGTGGTATTAGTGTACCCAAGCAACAGCTCTAGAAAAAATACAACGCGGTCAACGTTAAAGGTCTCTTCAGCCATTTCACCATGGCTGCTCAGCTTTGCTAGGCTCTAAGAAGTTGTTTGTGGCTCTTTAGCCCATCCCATACAGAGGGGAGCCCTATGTCAGACATGGAAGGAGGAGGCAAAGTCCTGACCCCTGCTTCCAGCCCCTGAGCTGCCACTTACTCATTTGGTTCAAGTCATTTGATCTTAGTTATAATATAGGGCTAGTCATTCAGTTCTACTCCTATGAGGCTCTTTTAAGTATCATTGTCCTACTTGAGCTTGAAGAGTACTTGGTAAAACTCTTAAAAAATAGATTAAGGTCACTTAATGTTGCAGATAGTTTCTTGGAAACTGCAATTTTAAGCCAAACGATATATAGTGAAACCAATTTTACCATAAGCTATTTGATATAAACAACAGCTAAGTTCCTATGGAATAATTCTGGTCACAAAAACATTCCCAGACTTCTAAATGATGATCCAAAACATAATATTCAACAACCATTTGCATTCATTCATTTTTCAATACCCTTATTCTGATTCAGGGGCTTGGGCGGCCAGAGCCTATCTTGGAAGCTCAGGGCACAAGATGAGAACCCACCCTTGACAGGATCCCCTTCCATGGCAGGACGCATCACTCACTCCTACTTGGTCAAGTGATACACACCAATTAACCTAGCATGCACATTTTGGGGATGTGGGGGGAAACTGAGCACCTGGAAAAGACCCACACAGCCAGAAGAATGTGCAGACTCCACATAAACAATGGCCCTGGCTGAAGTTTTCTGTTTTGTTTTGTTTTTCCTTCATCAAATTCTAATGAAATGACACTGGACCTGCTGTACATACTGGTCTTTCCTGCTAGCATGGACCTCATAGCAGGGTCTGTGACAGGGAAGCATTTCTTCTGGGGCTGCTTACTTTTCCCATCCATGAAAGAGTGGGGAGACCATCTCTCAAACATGACTCAATGTTATTTTTTATTTTTGCTTGAGTCAGTTTATTTCTGAAAGCTTCAACTGGGTCTAATTTCTGATGCTCTGCTAAGAAATATTGACCGAGAAAATCTGTACCCACCCCGTGTTATGTTCCAGAAGCTGAGGCAGTCCTAGAGACTCAGACCTGCCTCCCCAGGTGCTTGTGGCGTTCTGTAGTTGGGTGGATAAATTCTCAACACTCCTGAAAGGAGGCGTGGGTACTGTCCTGAGATTCGGCAAGCTGCAGAGGGAGGGAAGAAAAGGACTTAATGAAGAAGATCTGGGCTGGTCAGCACCGAGAGTTGCCCAGCGGAGAGTGTTGGCTTTGTTCAGTTTTGCTGAGAGATCTCGCTTCCTTTCTATTTGATTCTAGCTGATACATAGGCAGTTTTTGTTGTTATTGTTCTGGATCTAAGATTCAAATTTTGGTTCCTTAAGGGAAGGGCCTTTCGATGCTTATGGATGCATGGAGTCAGTTCTTTTTATTTAATAAAAAGAAGGTCCAAGACAAAGTCTCTATTCTGAAGGGGAATCATATATTTTTAAATTGTTCACTTTAGGTCTAAAATCCATCAAGCTTGTTATTAGTTTATGTACTGATTGACACTGACATTTCTATTTTAGTTTCTAAGTTTTAAGTTACTGATGCAAAAATTGCCTCCTAGTTCTGTCAAGCATAAGAAAGCAAAGATTAGAAATTATTGATGTTGTTTATTAATTTACTTATCTATTCACTGAGTAAGTCTGTCCCAGGCACTGTGCTATGTCCTGGGGAACTTACAGCCCGGGAGGGGATCAGATCCCTGGGACAGGTGATAAGCACTAGGTGGATTATGTGAGAATTAGTGCATTTCACAGAAATGTCCTTGCTCCTGTGAGTTTAAAAAAAGTGGGGTTTCCTGCCTCTCTGACAGTCCTTGCATAGTTTCTAGCAGCCCCTGGGAGTAGGGAGAGGGCTGATTATCCCTTTTGGGTGGGGAGTTACAAGGTGGGGTCCCCTGTGCAGTTGGACACGATGGCTTACAAGAGGGCCCTTTTGCTCATGACAGGTGTCGCGGAAATTCCTGCCTACATCTTTGTGTGCTTGGGGATGGACACTCTAGGAAGAAAAAAAATTCTGATCATCTCCCTTTTCTCAAGTGCACTGGTCTGCTGTGTGATTATGCTGATCCCCAAGGTGAGGTATTTTAAGTTTTATTTAAGGCATGATTATACCTACAATAGTTTGATGGGAGAATTTTTAGCTTATTATACAGTAAGTGTGAAGATCATTTCAGATATATGGCAGAGTATATACATGGTATTTAAAATGTTTTCTTTAAAAAACCATTATTTTTCTGTTATATAAGTATTGCAGAAAAGTTAAAGAAAAAGAGAAATGTAACGAGAAAACAATACAAAAACAAGCTCCGAATTCCACTTCCCAGAGATGACCAGTGGTGTATTTTATAAACAAGGTCATCTTGAGAAAGGCAAACAGACCACACTGTCCAGTGACTGCTGTCATCTTAAAAGCCCATCCATTCATTCGTTCAAACAGAAAAATCTGCCCCACTTTGACATCAGTTCCCTTGCTTTGTCCACTGTCTTATCCTCTCAGGATAGCTTTGTGACCCACGTATCAGTCCCTGCTTCTGGGCTTGTCTGAAGCCTGGAATGACAATAAATGTTTTTAACTTGCAAAGTACCCCAATAAACCCTCCCCCAAACAAAACAAAAGCTAGCCAGCATCTATTATGTTCAGGTGCCATTCTAGGTGCTGAAGGCATGCCATGTTTCTGTAAGTATAATAAAGAAAAACAAAATAGAATGAGGGATAAAGAATGGCTGTGTTCGTGTGTGTGTTGGGGGAGGTACATGCATGGACATTTTATTTTATCTGGGGGTGATCAAGGTCAGTGTGCCTTAGAAAAACCTGAAGTGGGAGGGAGACAGGAAGATATCTTAAGGGTACAGCAAGGAGTTATTATCTTCAGGATTGTTCCAACATAAACAGTCTTTTTATTCATGGTGGTAGATTAGTCATTTCCAATTTCTATTATGCATAAATCCTATAAGGAGTTTGTTTTTAGAGATGCAGTGTTTCAGACTAAACAAACCAACCCTTGGACATTAACCATGAACTGAGGTTACCAGTAGGAAGTAGGGTGGGGGCGGGGCCCAGTGCACAGTGGAGAAGAACTCTGGTGGAGGCAGGATGTGTTGCTATGTACCTGAGGAACGGGGAACCTGCACATATGGGTTTATATTATTTTTTAAATCAAAGTTACCTCAATACCTGTTAAATTAAAAAAAGAAAATGAAAGAATATTTTTAAAAACCCAGTTCTTTAGTAAGAATCACTGCCATAAAGTACTGAAAGGACTTTCACAGCTCTTGTTTTTGTAAACTCCACCCCGCAGCGTACCTGTTACATGGGAAAGAGCAACCCCTTTTCCTGAAAAATGGTATCAGAGCCTGTATTTTCATTCTCCCTTTTGGAAAATATGGTCGCTATGGCAACACTTGAAAATACTATAGTGATTGTGTAATTATTAAGCAATAGTACCTCAACATTCAGAGAGCTTTAAATTTTGCATATTGTTTGAAATTTAAGCTAGACAGTAACTTTTTTATGGTAACACTTCATTCTATTATGAGAGCTGGTGAATCAAATATTTTATGTAACTGGTTGATGTATAATTGGTCTTAACACATTAAAAATATGCAGGACAAGGCCTTTGCCAATTCGAAGGAACTTTATCCATAAATTATTTTTGTTTGGGTTTTTAAGTCATTTTACAGTTGTATGTTAGTTGAGTTAATGGCAGTTCCTTCGAGCTGGTAGAGATTTAGAGGAACTCCTGAATCTGTGGTTTCCACAGTGGTCAAGCCCCAGCAGTCATGCAGAAGGCAGGAAAGTGGCTGATGGGGTTTTCTAGAAACAGTGCAATCAATAGAGCTGAGTCAGTTTTGGAAGTAGAGAGTCAGTTACTGGAACCAACACCTGACCATATCTCATTTAAAATCCATTTCCCTAAATGGTGTTTCTTCCTTAATAATTTGAATACTTTCAGGGTGGGGAGTCACAGTAAAACTTCACTCTAAATTTCACAAAGTTGTAAAGCTTTTGTAGACAATTTGAACAAAAATTAAAATCTCTGAAGAACTGAAGATTTAGAAGGTGATAAGTAATAATTTTAAAGATTTTCTACTTTTCCTTTAAAATACCACTTAGCATTATCTGCATTGCTGTATTTTTTTTTTTTTTTTTTCAGAATTACCATTTTTGGACTGTGGGAGTAACAATGGTTGGAAAATTTGCCGTAGGGGCAGTATTTGGTCTTATTTACCTTTATACAGCAGAACTTTATCCAACCATTGTAAGGTAAGACTTTCTTGTCTTTCTGTTTTCTTGTTATCTTTCACATTATATTTGGCCCTTGAGTATAAATGCATTCCTTCCAGGGCAAGTTACCCTGAGCACTAAGATATGGGATACCCTGAGTTACCTGATGATGCTAATTCTGAATCGGAGACTTTGTCTATACCTAAGTAGCAAGGATATTAAAGAAATTGTTTTGAAATAAGGTTCTGTTATCCTAAAATCATGTCAAGTCTCAAGTATCATTGACTTATACTGACCTCCATAGAACTCAAGGCCGATTTTCTCAGGATGTGTCTTCTGATGTTAGTTGTATTAGTTTGTTAGGGCTGTCAACACAAAACACCAAAGGCTGGTGGCTCAAACAACAAAAGTGTGTTTTCTTGCAGTTCAGGAAGCTAGAAATCTAAGATCAAGCTATGGTGGTGATCTCTCCTGGGCCTCCCTCACTCCTTGGCTTAATAAGCAACATATATTCACATTAAAAGCACATTCTCTCCTTCCTACTAGACTTTGTATAAGGGTTATTTAAATAACCTTTAAAAAAAAGCCTATTAAGACATTGCTTGACTTCAAAAAATTGAGATAGAATGATCCACACATATAAATCTTTCGTTCTCCCAAGTTCCCACACCCTATCACAAATTCCTGCTCTAGAAGACTGATGTGAGCCTCAATGATATGAGGATATGACTGAAGGAATAACTATAAAGGCCTCATATGCAGAGTAGATGAAGCATGGCATACTCTTTGTTTTGTCTTGAATTATGTACATGCTTGTGTACACCAGTGTTTCCCGAGAGGGACTATAAATCTTGAATGATTCTTGGGAAATGAAAGTGATTTGCAAGTATATTAGGCTGAGCTCGAGCTTTAGGATCTGTTCTCTGCTGGGAGGGTGGACAGGTCTACAGGAGGGGATCCCAACCCCGTGGCTCTGCTCCCTGCTGCTGTCTTCAGGCTCCTCTTTGCTTTCAGGTCGCTGGCTGTGGGAAGCGGCAGCGTGGTGAGTCGTGGGGGAAGCATCATTGCCCCGTTGTGCATCTATCTCTCCAGCGTCTGGATCTTCCTGCCACAGGTGTTCATCACGTTATAGAACTTTACTTGGTGGAGGTCGGAGAGCCCAAATCCTTTGGGTTTTCCGGGAATCGATTATAATTCAATATTAGGAGTTTATAGAAATATTGTGAGTAGGCTGACCATAGTTCCTTGAGATAAAACTGGGCTATCGGGCTGGCAGAAAAACCCCAAAACAACAAAACAACGGGAATGGGGTTATGCATTGGCAACTAAGGGGAGGGGAGGGGGTGGAGTAATTTGAGCATCTGCAGAGCAACCAGGCTGGCAGCAAGTAGGTACATAGGAGCGATGCGTGCTACAGCGGAATTCATATACACAACCAGGGCTGATGCAAGTTTTGGCACCTTAGGTAAAAACCACATTTGGTTCCCCTGCAAGTCCTGTTCTAAGTGTCCTGCCTAAAACACATGCCACGTTAACCTATCCCAGTGCCAGAAACGCCCAGTAACCCCACAGCCAGAGATAACGCCCCATAGAGCCCGACGTAGACCACGTACAACTTACCTGAGTCTCAACCACACTGGGTTTCTGCTCCCTTTGAGGAAACAGGCCCTGGGCTGGGTTGGGTGGGGGACTCCTCTGCCTGTGAGGCTCATGTTTCTTCATAGGGTGGGGGTGGGGGGAAGGGAACAACAGTAGCAGCTGCGGTCAACAGACTGGGTCTGGGGCAATTCAACTTCCCCTTGGACACTGCGTTAAAGACAGCTCTGGTTTATTAAAAAGGGGAGACAAAGGGACATTTATATTAAAGCTACGGGATGGTTGGGAAATGGGGAAAAAAACTGTAGTATCTCATTTAAAATGGGACATATGGTCAGCCTGATTATTAGCAGCTTACCAGTCGGTAAATAGGGTGTTTTTGCTGTTTTATTGTTTGTTAATTGTCTTCCGCCACTGGGGAACTCTTAACCACACTCTGCCTCCAGAAAAGGGCCTGTCCTCACCTGGATCATGGAGCTAGGACTGCAGTGGGAGATCTCTGGTCAAACCTCTCAGAGCTCTGCACCCCTCCCCTGGATCTGCAGGCCACCCCACTGACCTCTGCTTCCACAGGGCCTGCTGCACAGGGGAGCCCTGCAGGGCACCTGCCTCCAGAGGCTCTGTGGTGCCTGATGTAGTGGTTTAGGGGAGGGTTACCACACATCCTGGGATGACCAGGATGGTTCTGGTTTAGCAAGTTGAGCCACCCACACCCCTCCAGCTCCAGCTTGAGCCCTCTCCCTGGCTGACCCCACGAGTCCCTGACCACCCCACCCCTCCATCCCTCATCTGGTGATTCTCTAATTGGTCCTGGTTTCAACTCTTAAATAACATGGTAAGTTTAGGGCTCTGTGGTTTTCAGTTTACCTAAAACTTAGGGTCTTCACGGACTAAGCATCCTGGCTGCTTCCTCGGGGTCCCTATGGTGTGAGTTGCTACCTGGTTGTGAAGAGTGAGAGCAGTTATATTCAGTTTGCAGGTTTCCTCATGGAGGAACCTTGAGATGTGGAAATTGTGTGGAGTTCTGGGCTTAGTGTGACCCTCCTGGTCTGGAAGAGAGAGACAGGATGGTAGTGGAGCCGGAGGAGGACTTGAGGAGGCAGGAGGTGGGGGGCGGGGTGACTCAAGGTGCTGCAGTGACCGAGAACCCTGGTCTGTGGGTGCTCCTGTCCTCCAAGCTCCCTCTCCCTCGTGGAGTCTAGCTCTCTCTAGGCTGTTCTGTATCAGTCTCCCTCAGTGCCTTCCCTTTCTTTCTCGGCCCCTTAAATCAACCACTCCAGATCCACCCTGGGTGTCTTCCCTTCCGTCTGCCTGGATGATCGATCATAGGCTCTGACTTCCTTTCCAAGCTGCAAACCCATGTTGTGTTTATTAGCCTCATGGATATGCTCCCTGAATATCCTATACCAAATTCAACATTTCCCAAATCAAGTCAGTGACTTGAATTCCCTCCTTCATTTGTCTCTCACCTTTGGTAAGGAGCCAGTAGTTCCCAGTAGGACTCTTAAAAGCATTATTTGCCCTATTTTTTTTTTTTTATTTGCCCTATTCTTCTTTCCCCCTTTCCTTCCAAATCCATGGCATCAAATTCTCACTTTGTCTCTCTTGGGTCTCTCCAGGTACTTCACCCCTACCCCTGTCCATCAGAATGGTTGGCTGAACACAATTCTGATGCAACTGCCCTACGCACTGCAGAAGGCAAACCAACTCTGCCTCATATTAAAGTCTCTTCCAGCGACCCCTGCACATCTCTCCTCTTTCATGCTAGTTCTTCACACAGCTTCCCTACCCCTCCACACTCACCAGTTTTCTCACCCGCCACGCTCCCCTTCACTCCAATGCCTCTGCTTAACCCTAATCGCCACAGAGAACACTCACTCCCCTACCTCGCTGCTGCCAGACTTCAGTGTTTCCTTCAACACTCAGCAAACCTCACTTCTCCAAGAAGCCCACCCAGACCAGTGACCCCACTCTCCCATGTCTGCATAGCATTTTGTGTGTCCCCATCATGGCCCGCAGACACAGCCTGGTTTTATGAGTCACTTGGGTATTTTTGTTCTACCAGCTAAGCCCTTGAGTTCTTGCAGGGCAGGGCATTTTGTGTCCCCACAGATGGGGCAAAGCATTGCCCTCTTCCGTATACCACTTAATATTTTATGTTTTAAAAAGACTGACTTCATCAATGCACAAAAACCCATTTTATTTTTATACACAAACAACACACTAGAACAAAACAAAATCAAGAAAGCCACACCATTTAAAACAGAAGTAAAAAGAATCAAATGTCTTGGAATATACTTAACAAAGATGGTGAAAGACCTATAGAATGAAAACTACAAGTCCTTTTTCATGTGTGTTGATTGGTGTAATTCTCATAACTGAAGTCTCAATCACAAATGACATACCACATTAAACTGGTGAGTTGATACTTACTAAATTCCCATTTGTTAAAATTCAAATCTCTAATGCTGTTCAGCTGTCTTAGTGTTACACAGTTAACTTAGTTCTCTTTTTCTTTTTTTTTAATTATTTTTTGAAGAGACACTGCATCATAACATTCCATATGTTAAGGTTGCAAATTCACATCTGTATAATGCTTAAGTTCACCGCCACTTCATTTCTACCTTCACTGTACAGTTGATTCCCTCTATCCAATTTGCCCACCCTGCTTCCCTTCCTGCAACCACTAATTCAACTTTATTGACTAAAAGTCTATTTTTTTTTACTGTAAACAATAGGCTATTGATTATGCAGATTTGTGTGTGTATGTGTGCGTGTTGTAAAGATCTGCATTTTTATTTTAACTTGGATATGAAATAAAGATTCCAGGAAGGAAAACATTATTATAATTGAACTTAATATATAAAATCATCAATATTCTTAGTATTACATCTATTATAAATGAAGACATGCTTTAGTTTATGAAACAGTAATGATATTTTTAGAGACACTCATTTCTAAACAATTTTTGCAGAAATTCTGAATCTTTCCAAGGAGTAAGATTATCACTAAACATTAATGATTTAGCAAAAGGCTTTCATTTTCTTTGTGTCAATCTTGAAAACTCTCTGGGCTCCAGATGACCAATTAGTGCCAAAGCAGTGAAGACACTTCAGTTATCTTGGTTTAGACTCTGAGCTGAGCTTTCACTTATGGCTGTTAATAGCCTGATAATTAGATTTCTTTCTGAACATAAGCTAAATTCTGTGAAGGATCCTGGAACTTTACAAGCACATAAACCACTTTACTATAGTTTATGTTGCTCCAGGTGATGACTTTGTTCTCTCTCTCTGTTTAAGTCAGATGGGTTCAGTTATGTTTTGAATGATTTTGCCTTTTGTTTTCTTCTTCTCTTTCTCCTTGGGGATGTATTTTGACTTTACCCTGAAGTTAGTATTCAGAGTTTTATGTTTACTACCTAATTTTATTTGAAGGCATATTAGTCTTCCACTCATTCTAACTATCCACATTTTTGTTCTCTTCTCTTCCTCACCCCTTTTAATATTTGCTGTCATACTGTTTTTCTGTGTTATTTCTTTATGCTTTATAGAGCATCCTTTAATATTTTCACAAAGTTGGTTTTGTGGTGATGTACTCCTTTAACTTCTGCTTATCAGAAACAGTTTTTATCATCCTTCAGTTCTGAATGATAATCTTGCCGGATATAGTAACCTAGGTTGAAAATTCTTTTCTTTCAGCACTTTGAATATATTCTGCCATTCCCTTATGGCCAGTAGTGTTTCATTTGAGAAGTTTGCTGACAATCTTACTGGGGCTCCTCTGTATGTGACACATTTTTCTCTGGCTGCTTTTACTATTCTTTCTTTATCTTGTATTTTTGACAATTTTATGATGATGTGTTTAGGTATATTTCTGTTTGGGTTTCTTTTATTAGGAACTCTTTGAGTTTCTTGGATCTGGAGGTTTGCTTCATTCTTCAAATTGGGGACGTTCTCATCTATTATTTTTTCAAATATGGTTTTGTCCCCTTTTATCTCTCTTCCTCTTGGACCCTTATGATGTGAATGTTGTTCCTTTTGATATTTTTCCAGAGATCTCGAATGCTGTCTTTGATTCTTTGAATTTTTTTAAATCTATTTGCTGGTTTTCTTGATTGAGTTCCTCTGTCCTATCTTTCAGATCACTGATTCTATTGGAAGCTTCTTCCATCCTATTGTTGAGCCCCTCTTTTGAGTTTTTTAATTCAGCCATCGTGTCTCTTACCTGTTTGATGTCTTGTTTTAATTCTTCTCTTTTCTTCCTGACATTCTTGTTTACTGCCTCTGGTTTCTGGATTCCCATGAGTATGTTGATCACTGTTAGCCTACATTCCTCTTCAGGTAATTTGCATATGTCTGTTATATTCAGATTATCCCCTGGGTTTTTGATTGGCTCCATCATTTCACGTATATTTCTCTGTGCCTTTGCTCTATTTGGCATTCTGTGTATATTTCCCAGGGTTTGGTTTTCCCTGGCGTTGCGTAGGTTTGACTTGCCCAGGACAGGCAATCAGGCTACAGTGTCGCCTCTACCCACAAGGTGTTGCTAGTGGGTGGTATTGAGGCTTGGGACTGACTTATCACTGTATTCCAGCGGGTAGGGTACCCAATGGGCAGGATTTCTGGTGATCGAATATGTGGTGGGCAGAATTTCTGCTCAGTGGACCCTGGGCTCTGGTGTGAAATGGTTGTGGGAGGGGTTTGAGCGCTTTGGCTGATTTCTGGTGATGGCTGGGTCCAGTGCAATTTTATCACATGGGCTCCAGCTCAGCTCTTGATGCGCTGGCTCTCCTTTCACCCCTTCTCAAGTCGGTCCTCCAAGGCTTCGTGTTTCAGCCCCACTGGGCCCACCTCTTGCTGCCGCAGCTGGTTCCAAAACTCCTAGCCCCACTGCGTGCCCAGAGACTCCCGAGCTCCATCCCAAATCCAAATCTGCAGCTTAGCGCAGAACCACATTGGGTGCCCTCATCCACCATTAGTCGTCAGCCGATCCATCTCCATCTGAAGTGCCAGTTGTTTCTTGGTGTTTGTCTCAGGAACTACAAGTCCTTCTTAAAATAAATCAAAGAGGATACAAAGAGATGGAAAGACATTCTCTGCTCATAGCTAGGAAGAATCAACTTTATTAAAATGGTCATCTTACCTAAAGCATTATGCAGATTTAAGGTAACCCCCATTAAAATACCACAGCGTTTTTTAAAGAAAATAGAGCAAAAAAACTTAAAATTTGTATGGAACAATAAAAAGACCCTGAATAACCAAAGCAATTATGGGAAAAAAGAACAAATCTGGAGGGATTACACTGCCAGACACTGAGCTATTTTGCAAAGTGATAGTGATCAAAACAGTATCGTACTGGAAGAATAACAGAGGCACAGATCAGTGGAATAGAACTGAATCACCAGAAACTGACCCACTCACATATAGTCAGTTTATCTATGACAAAGGAGCCAAAAGCATGTGATGCAGAAAGGAAAGTCTCTTCAAAAACTGGTGCTGGGAAAACTGGACAACCACATGCAAAAGAATGAAACTAGACCACTCTCTAACACCATTCATAAAAATTAACTCAAAATGGACTAGAGACTTGGATGTAAGGCCAGAAACCATAAAATTCTTGGAAGACAATATTGAAATGACATTCCATGACATTAGCCTTAGGAAGAACTTTGGGAACTCAAGTCCAGCATCAAAGGAAACAAAAACAAAAATAAGCAATTAGTGCTACATCAAACTAAAACCTTCTTTACATCACCAAAACAAAAAGACAACCTACTGACTAGTAGAAGATATTTGCATTTCATATTTCTGAAAGGGCTTAATATCCAAAATATACAAAGAACTCATAAAACTCAGTAACAGAAAAACAGGCCATCCAGTCAAAAAAATTGGAAGAGGAATTGGAAAGACATTTTGCTGAAGGGGATTTACAGATGGGGATTATGCTAAGTGAAATAAGTCAAAAGTAGACACCAGATGATCTCACTCATGGGTGCAATGGGAATAGAAAAACAAAGGAGCAGACTTTAAAATTAGCTTTTGCTTAAACAATAATTACAGTGAAATCATGCGGGTTATACTAATGTCATGGTTTTCTAAAATACACACACAAAATCTCAAAAGTCAGAAAAAGAAGTGTTTGGCACTACCATCACCTTGCGCACACTGGGGGCCTGCATCTGCTCTTTGGGGCTTGTTGACTCTCAGCACGGGTGCTCTGTTGTTCCAGTAACAGGCACTCAGTCAAGTTTGCTTACCTGGAGTGCTGTGATGCCACCTTCTTTCATGAGTGACTCTGAGGTTGAGCCATGATACAGGCTCTCTGGCCTGCAGAGGGAGGTGATTTTGGAGAGCCCACTCCTTTTTTAGGGTATGAGTTTTTCTAGAAGCATCTAGCTAGTACATTCTGCTCCTCGTTAAATAAATAAAAGATGAAAATGGGAAGGGTATTTAAAAAAATAAACTGAAGCACACAAAAAAGATCTATAAAAGCCAATAGCTATAAAATTACTAAAACCCAGTAATTCTTAAAATACATTTGTAAAGTTTAAACAAAAATTTAGAATTAAAGGGGGTTTTAAATTTAAAATTTTATTTAACAAGTACTTAACACATGTGCTATTAAGTCCTCACTTAGCATCATTGATAGGTTCTTGGAAACTGGGACTTTAAGCCAAACAAAATGAATGTCTTCATAGGATAACTGATGTAGACACAAGTTAAGTTCCTGGCTCATATATCGGATCACAACAGTATCTTCAAACTTCTAAGTAAAAACTCAGCACACTGCTAATATTAAACATTTATTTTCATTTATTCACTCACTCATTCATTTTCAACCCGCTTATTTCAGTTTAGGGCTGCACGTGACTGTCACCTATCTGAGCAGCTCAGGATACAAGACAGGAACCAACTGGACAGGAAGCCCTTCGATCACTGGGAACACACACACACACACACACACACACACACACACATACACACACTCACTCTCAGGCGGAGACTGTTACTTAGACACACCAATTAATATGCCAAAATCTTTGAGAAAACCAGAGTATCTGGAGAAAAGCCACACAGACATGGTGAGGATGTGCAGACTACACGTTCAGTGATCTTGCCCGTGAATTGAGGATTTTTTTTCCCCCTCATCAACACTATAAGGAAATGGCATTGAACAAAATAACATTATTTCAGGGCCCACTATGGTGCTTGTTATGTGACACTCTTTTTTTTTAAAGGAAAGGTGCCGACAGGAGTGAAGACAAGCTAGGCAAGCAGGCAGGAAGAGAGAGGAGGAAGAAGCATTTTATTTACTTTAATTGTTCATCTTGGTTCACTCCAGCCTTAGATGTGAACCCGGGTCCTTGGGATGTATTGGACTGTACCAAGCCATTACCCATCAGAGTGCACCAGACAGTCTCTGTTTTAAGTGCTTTACAAAAATTAGTTTCCACAGGCTGCAAATACTTTCTATTGCTATCTCCTTTGTTCAGATGTGGAGACTGATAAACAGAAAGTAATCATTAACCTCAGAGCACACACATTAAAGGTATAGATTAAAATTCAAATACTATATATTTTATGTAAGTTAAATGAAAAACCAATTAAAAAACCCAAATAGTACAAAAGGGAATGCAGAGAAATGAACTCCTCTGCCAAGATGACCTGAGTGCCCCTGACTCTCTTCCCCAAGACAACGTGTCATCAGGGTCTTGTGTGTATTTGCAGAAATATTCTGTGAGTGTGCTTCCTTTGAATGGTGCTAGTTATCTTGAGTGACTAAAATAATAAATTATTAAATTTCTCATTGAACTTGTTTATGGATGTCAAACTGCCTAGGGAGCCGGTGTTTACATTTGATAAATGGAAACTCTAATCTATATGCGTATAAAAAAAAGTATCATTCTGATACTTTTATTATCAGACACTATTTTCTTAAAAAAAGTGGACACCTAATGAATTCATACCATCTCTGTATTCATCTATTCTTTGGATTGATTGTGTTGGTTTTGAACTCACCACCTGCTCCATGCTAAGAAGCAGAGACAAAGAAATAGTCTATGTCCCGAGAGGCCCCCTGTGGTGGGGAAGGAAAAAGAGAAAGCCATCACAAGCCCAGAAGGTGGCAAGGATGGCAGGACACCAGGGGTTCAGCTGAGAGTGAGGTGGGAGATGGAGGGCTCTAGGTTTGTTTACTGCAGAGCTAAAAAGAAAAACCCAATCCTGCCTTGGGTCTTCCATCTGATTCTACTTCATGTCAGACTTGCTCAGTGTTTTTCAGGCCCTGACCTGAGGGATCTTTGGGGGTTTCTTCACAGATCCATCTGCTGTCTCGTGCCACCAGAAAATGCCTTTAAATAGTCTTTGGAATGTCACTTTAAATGCAGTTACTGCTTTCAGGCTTGCTGATGATTTCTAAGAATTCCGCTATCAGCGTTCTGCAAAACAAAATAAAAAGTCTCCTTCCCAGGCCACATCTGTTATGGATGTAGCCTCAGCTCATAACACATCTGCACTGTGTGTCTCATGTTTCTTGTTCTCAGAAGCTGCAAAAGCACCGAGTGTGTCATTTATCAGAAAAACCGTGCCTTCATTTATTTTTACGGGCTCTTGCCAGGCAGTGTTTTCTTTGCCAAAGGAGTTTACATTATGCAAGGACAGAAGGCATTTTTACAGACTCTGGAGAGATTTAGTTCTAAAATCCACCCAACATCTTTGTCATGATCAACAGAGAATAGATATACAGACTTTAATTTTTAATGTGATCTGCATTTTTAACGGCAGACACCTTGGTGCTCCTCTAAAAGGCTACTTTTATGTGTCAAAAATCTGGCGAGTACAGAGATACTGAATTTTGATAGGAGATCAGATGGACCTCCAGCCCCCACCCTGCAAATATCCATTCATTTTCATTGCTTCTGTTGTGTTTCTTCTAAGTTCTGGAGGTTTGGGTTCATTGAAACACTCATGCATTCCTTCTCTCCCTCCCTGTCATTTATTGAGTGCTGAGAGCCTGCCAGGCACAGGGTTGGCTAAGACAGTTCCTGAATATCAAGTCTCAATCCCGGGTTCAGAGGTGGGTACCTTCACTGGACGTGGAGTCTGGGAAGATGGACAGGATGTCTGTTGCTGGGAATTTACTGATGAGATGCTCTGCAGTTCTTTATGAAGGAATCAGTGAATGATGCGATTAAGCCTCGTCGATGAGTTCGAGAACTCCAAGGCCGGTGTAAGTAACCAGAGGTCTCACCAAAGAATAAATAGAATTCTATGTCAAATTTAATTGTATTGCCCCCTGAAAGAGGTTCAGAAAGTATTGTTCACTGAAAGGTACATTTTTTTCTGTTTCACTAATTACTGTTTTAAAATTTTTCTTCTTTAGTTGTGTGTTGGGATTTTGTCCTTTCTGAGCGGAGTGCTAACCGTGATGCTTCCTGAAACCCTCAGAAAACCTCTGGAAACTACTTGGGAGGATGCTGCAAAGCTAGATGAAGAAAAAGACAGTAGTGTGGGCAAATTATTTCTCACAGCTGATACGGAGTTGAAAAAATAGACACGATTCATAAAAGGGATCTAGTTTTAGTGAATAAATGCATCACGTGTGCTGTCTAGGACCTGAAATATCATTTCCCTCCATGCCTTCGTATTAGAGGAATATTGTTCTCATCTACCACATGTTTATACGTATTTTTTAACATTTTGTAAGAAAGTTTTAAAACAATTATTGTGTAAATGTAAAATAAAAAGCAAGGGGAGAATTCTCCTTTTATGTACTGCTTTCTTCCTGCGGCAACATATATTTCTACATTTGTTCCCCGGTGTCGCTGATGCTGATGATCAAGTTTGTCCCCACTACCAGGCGGGCCCAAGGGAAAACCACATACTCCCCAGGACCCTGCCTTTTCCCTCCCTCCACCGTCAATCTGGAAGAGGGGACAAGTGAGTTTCTTTTGAAAAAGCACCTTGAAGATTCTGTTTCTGATACGCCTTCCTTTCTTATGAAAATCATAAAAATACATTCAGAAATGCCTTATCATTTAAGCATAAAAACTAGAGTGAGATGGTGTCCTGGAGGTCTGGTGGAAAGGCCACCAGGCATAGTCCACAAACACCTGAAGGACAGGGTTTGAAGGGGAGGAGGTGGGGTGGTGGGAACAAGCTAGATGGAAAACTAATGAATAAATGTTTCTTACTTCTCTCTCTGCCTGCCTGCCTGTCTGCCTACTGCCTTCCATCCCTGCAACTTGCCTTTAAATAACATAGCGAAACAAGAAGCTAGAGTTACAAGACAAACAAGCACACACCCTAGCTTGCTTTCCAGTCCCTTTGAGGGAAGAAGGCTGGGATGCGTAGACCAATGTGCTTGTACCTGGTACAGTGAAGGAACACACCTGTGCTAGAAGCCAGGGATGGTGTTCTGGTTTGATACTCTTATTTTTTCTACATTTACCAAATTCTCTGCATATTCTTCTTTGGATTCCAGAGAAACTGTGGCACTTTCATGCAAACTTCTAACATTTGCAGATCATCCAAGAAGTTGACTAAGTATTGACTATTGCCAATGTAAACAAAATTTAAGTATTCTTCCCTTTTACAAAAAATTACAGGATGATTTTACCCTCTTTTTAAGGACTAAATTTTTGTTCATTTCACTTGAAAGACATATTTTATAAAAATTGTTTAATATCCTGGACATTTCAACTGCAACATTATGTCATCATCTTATCTGTTAGAGGAGTGCATTTCAGATTTACAACATCGCCCATAGGATTGGGACTTTTCTTTACTGTGCTTTCATTTTAAGTTCATTATTTTTTCCTTTGTTCTTGAAATTTAGCTGTTGGATATTATTTATATTCAATATATTAGAATTGATTTATTATTAGTGTAATCTTATAGAAACAAGTGAAAGATTAAGACAATGATATAGATGGTGTCATTTAAAAAGTATTGCTTAGGGGGAAAAAAGGAGAGATTTTGCCTGAATTATTTAGACTTTTTATAATAATTCAGTCCCCTGGATAATTACTCAGTTATTCACTTGTCTTTTCCACTTGTCAAATAAAAAAAAAAATAAAGCAAGAAAACTTTGTAAGAGAAAAGAAAACAGAACATGAGAAGAAAGGAGGAAGGCATTTCTTTATCCTTTTCCTCATCTCTTGCTTGGCCGTTTTCTGTTTTCTTCATCATGTCTTTTTTTATAATGTAATTTACATTTTTCCTCTTAGTTAATATCATCGGTATTAGTTTGCTGATACCACAGACTGGGCGGTTAAACAACAGAACATTATTTCTCACCGTTCTGGAGTTCAGAAGTCCAAGCCCAAGGTGCTGGCAAGATAGGTTTTATTCTGAGGTCTTCTCTTGGTTTGTAGACAGCGACTGTCACAGTGTGTGTCACATGACCTCTTTGTGCTTGTGCAAGAAAAGAAAAGGCGGAGGAGAGAGAGAGAGAGAGAGAGAGAGAGAGAGAGAGCAGTTCTCTGCTGTATCTAATTCCATCCTGAGGCTAACTCTCATGACATTATCTAACCCTAAAAACACTCAGTCCTTGTCACCCATGTATATATTTCTATATTGGCAAATGTCTAGGCAGCAAAATAAAAGCATCTGAGAAATTTCAAGCAAAGAGGAATTTATTATAGAGAACTAGTTACAAAAGTTTTGGAAGGACAGGTAGAACAGAATAAAGAAGCAGAAGCTACTTCCAGCTGGACAGGAGCCCACAAGCATTTTGTTTCCATTGTGCAGGCAGAGGACACCTTTCTGCTGTTGACCAGAAACCCAAGGGTCACACGCACACTGATGCTACAGAAACTTCCTGTCATGATTCTGGCTTGAGTGGAATTTTTAGATTAATTTAGGAAAAACAGTTACCTATTTTAATATTGACCGTTCTATTTTTTATCATGAATTAAATATATTGGGTCATCTTTAATGTCTTTCATGAAGTATAATCTTTCCATGAATCATGGACCCATCTCATTATATTTATTCCTTGGTATACATTTTCATCATATTAGAAGCACTATGCTTGTGTCGCACCCCAGTGGCTCAGGCAGCTGAGACGGTCGCTAGCGTGTGGACCACGTAAAACCCAAGAACTCAGGTATGAGACTCCGGCTGGGGTGGGTTGAGGAACCAAAATATAAATAAATAAATAAAATAAAAATGCTTCTTTCTCTTCTCCGTTCCTTCTTCTCTCTCTCTCTAAAAAAAGAATAGAAAAGAAGTTTCTAATATATTTTCTACCACTTATTGCTGGCCTAAAGGAATGTGATTGATGTTTTGCAAGTTACTCTTATATTCAACAAACCTCAATAAAAGTGATTTTAATTCAAAAGAAATAAAATACTTTATTGGGCGATAAATTGGTCTTTTCATTATAACAATTCACAAATATTCATCATCTAGGGAGCCACATATACTTTATTCCTTTAGCATTTCTTAATATGCATAGACTTCTGATTTTATACTCAAAAGCTAATGATGTTATATATCTTTCAGAGTTGGAATCTAGTCATAGTACTTTATATCTGTCTCTGGTTGCAATTATTTCAAGGACTACTTTACCAAAGCATTGGAGAGCTCGGAGAACAAATCGCATAGAAGCAGGTGTACTGCAGGAGGCTGATTTTGTTACCTGTTCCACTTACCTGCGGTCCATGGCCCTACTTGACTGCAATAGGCAGTGAAATGAGAAAGGAAGTGGAGGCTTAAGGATACAGAACAAACAGAAAACGAACTGGCTCTGAGTCTTCCCACTCAATCAAAGTTTTCTCATTTGAAAATTTAGGATCATGGTGCTCCCAGGTGGAGCAGTGGTTGGGTCAATTGCCTTCCAATGAGCAAGCCACATACCCCTGGGTTTGAGTCCTGGGCTTGGGGGGAAGCAACCAGTGTGAATAACTAAATAAAATCTAAAATAAAGATGATACTTCCTTCTTAAAAACAAAAAGGAAAGAATATTTAGGCTCACAATAAAATATCCCTCATGGGGCTGTGAGATGTGAGGAGACACTAGATCAGCACCACTTGATGGCATCCTGAGGTCTGTGTACTATACCACCACTTGGCCAAAGAGAGTGTGGAGAGATGCTGTCCAGTTTTGGTCTTGGCCAGTAGCCACTTGAGGTTCATTCTGCTAACATGCCATCCTGATGTCACTGCCCAGGTTTGATTGCACCTGACAACATAGGTTGCTTCTTCCTTTAGAACTCTGTAACATGGATTGCTTTAGTGATTTCTTTTGGCCTGTGATAGCTGCAGGGAAAAATTGCATGATGTTAACAAACTTCAGGCTGACTTCACTCACTTGCATAGGCTCCCATGAGAGACTTTAGTGAGGGGTTCCTTTGGTCGTAACTTTTTAATAAACTTTCGTAAATTGTGCAAAAGTTAAGATATTCACTGTAATCAGTAAGACCACTCTCTGAACTGTTTTCTTTGTGTCCCATTTCCCTTCTGCCTGATGACATCAAAGTGGTCACAGACTTTTTGTTTTATGATTTTGTATTTTTTTTCTTAGAGAGGAATCATAAAACTGTAAAGTTCAGAGTCCCGAAAGCTGAATCTGCCCCACCCCAAATTGCTATTAACAGGTATGCTATTAGGTAAGTTCGTATTAAAAAAAAACTCCGAATGTGTTCAATTGAATGACCAGGTCTGAGGGGCTAATATGCCCCCTTTCTGTCACTCCTATCAAATATTTACTGAAAGATGCAAAAGGTTCATTCTGTAAAATAACATACAAAAGGGGTACGTACTTAATAAAGTCTTCTAGATGGTAAAAAGTCACCATTTTTTAAGATTGTGAAAGCTGGCTATGGAAGTCAAAGTCTATGGTAATTTTCCCCAATAGATTGTCTGGAAACTGGATATCTCATATCAAATTCTCTCCTGAATTTTCCAGAAGTCAAAAATGACTGCTCATTTTATCCCGAAGCCCACCCTGCACTAACGTTTACTGACAAGTGCTAGTTCTCTAAGTAAATTCTTCTTTCTTGTCCGTATTCATTCCGTCTCTCTCATCGGGCTCACCTATCTCACTAGGGGCCAAACTAGAAATGCTCACGCATGTTTCACTAAGGAACTCTTGAAAGTTTTATTTTACAAGGAAGAAAGGGTTCCATCGTAGAAGCTACCCAACTTCTGTTTCCCCAGTCAGGGCTAGACGACACAGCAGAGACTTAGGTCACCCTGAACTCGCTCCCTCGCTGCTTCCTGGTCTCAGCCTGTAGTTTGTCACACCTAAATCCTGGCCCCATGAAGCTTGCTTCCTCGAGAGCCTTCTGAAGAATTCAGGTTCTATTGACTGGAGACCCTTCATTTACCACACCAACAGCATGAGCCATTGACATCAACGGAGAGCGGAGAAGTTGGGGTTGGGTGCACAGCCCCCTAGTATATTTGCATCGGTGAGGCTCTGAGGACCTCTGGAGCCCAAGGTAAAAAAGCTTCTGAAAAAGTGTTGCGTAGGAGTATGAAGCTGAGCTCTCCTGCAGTCTCAGGAAATCACTTCGACTCTATGGACTTCAGTCACGTGCCTGTAAAACAATCATCCAGGACAGTCCCCAGTCGACGGTCCTTGAGGTCCCTTTAACTGTCATTCCCAATGGTACCTAGATGGGTTTTCCTATCCGTTGTCGGAATAACCCCTCATTCAAGTATCATGACCACAGTTCTGTGGAGCAAAAGCTAAAGATCTGTTTGTGTATACACACAGCTCTTTTGTTTTCGTTTTGAATGTTTCCTCCTTTTCTTGCTTTCAGGGAAAAGTAGAGGTCTGACCTGGACAGGGAGAGGAAGAGTCAATCTCTTTCTCTCTCTCTCTCCTCTCTCTCTCCTCACTCCCTTCCCCCACCCTCTCTCTCTCTGTCTCTCTCCTAGTGTCCAGAGCCCCACTTCTTTTGCCATCCTACCAAATTCCTGCCACTTCCACACGCAGCTCTCACACAAACCTGCCCACGGAGCCACCCACTCTTTGCTCAGCTCTCTCCAGACTTCCTGCCTCTGTGGCTGCGCCCACACCATCCACGCTCCAGGCATTTCCCTCCTTCCTCTCTTTGTCCTTCCAAATCTCCCCATTCTTTGGAGCCTTCCTCATTTCCCATCCTCTTCCCTGGATTGGACACTTGGGCCCCCCGTGCTCCCCTTTTTCTTAAGCCCTCACAGCACCTATACTTAGTGGAACTTTTCAGAAGACACTTCTGTTTTTGAGGAAAGGTGCATGCAGGGATGAAGGCAAGTAGGCAGGCAGGAAGAGAGAGGAGAAAGAAACACTGTCTTCTACTTAGTCGTACATCTTGGTTGTTCCCCCGGCCCTGGGACACAAACCCAGGGCCTTGGGATGCGTGTGGACTGTGTCCAACCACGGCTGCACAAAGTAACACTTTTTTTTTGGGAAAAATGCATGCAGAAATGAAGGTGAGTAGGCAGGAAGGCAGGAAGAAGCAGGTCTTTAACTTAGTTGTTTATCTTGGTTGCTCCCTCAGCCCTGGGTCTTGAACCGGAGTCCTTGAGATATATATATAGTCATGTTCAGTGACCTTATCTGCTAGACCACCAGGGCGAACCATTAGAGAATTCTCTTAGCTGCCTTTCTCAGGGGAGAAAAGATGATTTTAGAAATCCTTGCATTCCTTGCAGCCTGCCTTGGAGACAGGGACAGCTCTGTCAATGTTTGTGACTGATTTTTGTAAGTGTTCAATGTATGTATTTTGTATACCACTTCACAAATAATTCTACAAAATTTTTACTCAGCAGGTGCTCACAGCAACTTGCAAGGGAAATCTTAGCTGATTCTCAGGTTTCAGCTGGGAAAACCGAAATCAGGCAATTTGTTCAAGGTGAAGCAGACAGGTCTGTGTGTTTCCATGAGGCCTCGGAGTCTGACACTCAGACTGACTTTGCCAGTGAAGAGACTTTGGGTTCTTCCTTATTTTCTCCGAGCTTCAATGTACTCATCTGTAGAATGAGGATAATAATAGAATTTACCTCCTAGGGGGGTTGTATTATGCAGTGTCACACATGTATCTAGCACATGGTTAATGTTAAATACATGTAACAATGTTGTTATCCTTTTAAAAGGTCTCCCTCATGCTGAGTAATCAGCAAATATTGGTGACCTTCTTTTACTATCTAGGTCCAGGAGTTCCATCCTGGGAGCAGGGATAGTGAGGAAAGGCGCCACAGGAGAATGAGAAACTCAAGAGAGAGTGTAAGAAGATAGGAAAGCTGAGGTCAGGGGACCAACGGTCTGTCTCTCTCTTGGACTGAAGGCCCTGACCATCCTGGTCTCCACTTATTTATTGGGTTAATACCTAGCATGCTTCAAGCAGCTTATGTAAGCAAGTTTATAGTTACATTGGATTGCTTATACAGCTTTGCTCTTTAACAAAATAACTATATCTATCTTATTTTGGCTGGCAAACAGTTACAGACACACTCTCCCAGTGTTTTCACACAGTGGCCTTCGCCAGGTGCCCCCGGTCTGGTGTCCTTGACGTCCTGCCAGCTCCAGCTCTGACCTTGCTCTGTTTTTTGACTTCAACATCTAGGCTAAAAAAACCCACTTGGTTTCTAGCCTGCATTATCTCCTGAATAGTTTTTTCAACTGCAATGAGGCCACCATCTCAGTGATCAATAACGCTTTCTGTTCTCACCCAGCCCACTCCCGCCCTCACCAGCTGACCCAGGGGAGTCAGGTGCCAGTGGGAGCCACAGCTCATCCTGGCAGCCAAATGAAACCAGTGCTTGCTGCTGGCGTGAGCACACTTGAAGCTGGGCGGGTCACCTGTTACCACGTCTGCAAACCAGCTGGAGAAAATCCGGGTGGGTGGTGAGATGCAGGGTTGGAACTACAGAAGGGAGGGTGTTAACGGTGGGAGCAGCCCACTGGCTCTGCAGAGCTTGCAAGACAAGGTCAGTCGCTCCTTCCTCCAGGGCACTGAGTGACAGACACGTGGGCTTACCGGCCAATGGAGAATAAGATTGGAGGGAATGTCCTGACTAAGTTCCCCAATGGGGAACAGTTTTGCTTTCCTCTGTCTCTCCAGGAAGTAAACCAACCAATCACTGGGGAAAAAACAAGTGCTGGAGCCGGAGCCTGCTGGGGGTTCCAAGGCTGCTTTTCAGAGACAGGTACTTGAGTCCTCCAGCTCATGGCTCAGTGGTCATTCTCTGTATGCTCTGGGAGTTTGGGGCTGTGTCTTAATGGCACTAGATGACGGTGATTCATAGGTCACTGGGCCAGGATGTACCCCCCCATTGACGACCCACTCTTCCTCCCCAGAAACTGGTTATTCTTAGCCATGGATTATTTTCCCTCCCAGTTTAGTTTATTAGAGGTCTTTTGAGAAAGCTGCTGGGCAGGGCAGGCAGTGGGAAATAGGAAAGTGAATCAGGGCACAAGTGGCTGCCTTCCAGCTCCAGCGGACACTGTGGGACTCCTCCAGCTGGCCCCCGCCTGTGGTATGCCCCTTGCCCTAACTCTTCTTTTCCTTCTGTCCTGGCAACCTGCTCCTCCTCAGCTAGCCAGCCAGCTGCGAAGAGCAGCCCTAAATAGCTGAGGAAATGCACGTGCTGCTTGAGAAATAGGAGCAACAGAGATTAAACTCCACTGGAAAGCCTGAGAGTATCGTAATGCGAGAGGCCCTGAGAGTCTGAAGAGACCACTGACAGAGCCCACCACGTTTGTCCTGCTCACAGCCCCTCTTCAGGAGAACTGAGTTTACATGCTGGTAGCTGTGATTTGCACCACATGACCCGATCCCCTAGCTATTGCTGACTGGACAGGGAAGGGCAGCTGTGCAGAGGGCAGCTTGGCACAGGCTGCCTTAGCCCAATAAGCTGGCCTGGTGCTAGAACTTCATCCAACAGGTTGGGCAGTGAACAACGGGCTTATTGTATTTTCTCCCTTTGGAGTTTCAGCCCGAGACCTGTACAGAGTTAGAGACCAGAGCAGCAGTTGAAAGACGAGCTGGGAAGCTATAGTCAATAGGGAAGTGAAGAGCAGAGCAGGGCTGAAAGGTCCTGCGGGTGGGGGAGTGGGAGGGCATTGGCCCTCACCAACCCTCCAGTTCCACACAGAGTGCCAGTCTCCAGATGCCCAGCTGAGGCTCCTCGGATATTTGCCTTCTGCATTTCTCCATGGATTCTCAAAAGGAGCTCCCTTTAGGAGACAACCTTAGTGAGTCCTATTTACCACTTAAAGGAGTTGATGAAGAAATCATCTGGGTATGTCCTTGTGGCTGAGGCCACTAGGGTGCAGATCATGTGGAGCCTAGGACCCAAGTTCATGACCTGGGGCCCAAGGGTGGTGAGAAAAGAAAGCAAAAATAATTTATCTGTTCTGGTTTACAGATGAAGAAGTTGAGACTAGGAGGTCCTAGGTTGCTCCCCAGTATAGAATTCACACCTCACTGAGTCTAGAAAGAGATGTGGGTTCTTTAAAACCTGCTCTCTGAGTCGGGGGTGGGGGCACAGGTCCAGACATCAGGAGGTAGGGTGGGATGGTGATGGGGGATGGCAGGCAGCGACTGAGGGAAGGGGTAGGGAGAGCGGTTTCTAGTTAGAGTGAGGAGCGCGAGGAAAGATGGCATGTTCACTGCTTCAAACTTTCCATCACATTGTTCCAGTTCAACAGTTTATGACCAGTGAGAGTCGAGCTCTAAATTGCCTGTGAACCATGCCCTCTCTCAGGGACGCCCAGGTGGCTTCTGGGAGCAGCGAGGGCCACTCACTGTCCTTCTCTACCCACCTTGCTCCACGGAGCGCCTTCCCCAGGTGGACCCACAGGGGAAGCGGTTCAGGAAAGCGCACAGGATGAGTAGGAATCTTCCCAAAAATGCAAACCCGCTTACCTGTGGTGTCCAGGTCAGTTTGTCACCGATGTTTAAGCATTCACTGAGAATGGAGAACAGACCAAGACGAGTGTGGTGGTGGATAGGGTGTGTCTTGAAGGGTGAACCTGCACCTCTAAAACTTGCATTGCTGTGACTCTAAGCAACCTCAATTAAAAAAGCCACACAGCTCCACTGAGACCTTGTTGCCTGTGCTCCAACATTTAACAGAAATAGAGTTTAACAGGAACTCTCTTTATCCCATGAGAAGTGCTCACAGGAAAGGTTTTATTCTGAGAGACTGTGGGTCTAAGGAAAGAACCCTGAGGGCCAAGCTTTGTACTGGATGGGATATTCTCTCTGTCTCTCTCTCTGAAAGGTACAGGCAGGAATGAAAGTGAGTAGACACTAGGGAAAAAAAGGAAGATCACGTACTTTATTTTTATTTAAATGGTTTGTCTTGGTTGCCCCCCATCCCCAGTCCCAGTGCGCAAACCTGGGTCCTTGGGATGTACATGGGCTGTGCTCGGCTGGAGGCAGTGGATTTAACCAGTGCTCCACCAGGTCACACCAGTATGGAATAATTTTTAAAACAAAGTTTATAGTGCACACTTTCCCTCCTCACAGACCCATGGAATCAGCACGGGTTGCAGTTGTGGGGGCCGGTGTGATGGGCCTCTCTACCGCCATCTGCATCTCTAAATTGGTCCCGCAATGCTGCATTACGGTCATTTCAGACAAATTTTCTCCAGATACCACGAGTGATGTGGCAGCCGGAATGCTTATTCCTCATGCTTATCCAGGTGAGAGAGGGATTTGAACTCTGCCAATGGTAGATGTTAGAATGATATTGGTGGGATGATCTGGACAAAGACAGTTGGCTGTGTATGTATGTGCAGACTTAACATCCTGTGCCTTCATCTGGTAGGAAAGACTCAGATGTCCTGCAGGACAGTAACAGTCTCCAAATCTTAGCAGTTTCAAAAACAAAGATTTGTTTCTTGCTCATATGAGATGTTGGTTGAGCAGTCTCAAGGGTTCTGTTCATCACTCAGGAACCTGAGCTGACGGAACAGCCGTCTTCAGGGAGGTTAGCAACCGTGCCTGGGAGGCGTACTGGTGTGTCTCGCTCAGCCATGAAGAGCTCTTCCAGGAAGCAGCTTTCATCACCTCTGGGGACAGCTCGCTGGGCATGGAGCATCATGTACACCTGCCCCTGGGAAGGAAGCCAGGAAGCACCATTCCATAAGGCTCCCAATGGTAGACAGTCAAGTGATCGGTGGGCAACACAGACACCACAATTGGTGACTCTAGCTCAGCACTGAATCCTTTAATGACCGTCAAGCCAGAAACTACTTGTGATGGGACTATATGATCTTAATTTGAAACCAGAATAAAAGCATGTATTTAGACCTGAAGAGGCACTGATTTTTGAAAACATGCCCATGCATCTTTTCCATTCTGTCTTCTGTACATGACAGGATTAAATAGAACTCAAATCAATTTATAGCCAATGAGGTTTATTTATACTCATTGTTTCCACTTTGTCATTTCTACTCTCTTCACCCTCCACCCCACCTTTTTAAAGGACAGGTACAGGCAGAAAGGAAGGTGAGCAAGAAGCATTTTATTTATTTTATTTAGTTGTTCATGCTGGTTGTTCCTCTTGGCCCCAGGTTGTAAAGCTGGGTCCTTGGTATGTGTGTGGGCTACACTGGCTGGAGGCAGGAAACTTAACCGCTAAGCCACCAGGGTGTGCCTCTTTTTTCCCTTTTAAGTTTTGTTTTTACTTTTTTTTAAAACAAAATTTTACAGACACATAGCTAAAATAGTGAGTTAGATGACTGATTACGGAAAGCAGTCATCAGGACTATGAAGTTTGCCCTGTCCATTTAATCTGTTAACTCACATGCCTGGGTTCAAGAAGCAGTCTTTGAGTTACTCAGCTGTTGACCCAGCATCTCCCTTTGAAGTCTGTCTCTTTCTGGAATAACGATTACACTGAGCTCCTGGACTGGTCCTCCAATTCTCTCAGCTTTCTTTTTTATTTCCCCATCTTAGATTTTTTTTTTTTCTCTTGCCATTTCCATTTCTCTCTTTTTATTTTACTTCCAGGGAGATTTTTATCATTTTTTCTTTTACCTTTTTTAATTAAAAAAATTATTTAATTGTATTTTTAATATTCCAAAGAATTTTTTCTTGTTCTTTGAATTGTCTTTTATTCTGACATCTTATTTGCACTCTATAGCTGCCAACATCTTTTCTTACCTTTCAAATTGTCCAGTCACGGGCCTGACCTTGGACTCTCCTTTGTGGCCTTTCCAGAGGGCTCGGATGAGCAAATACGTCACCCACTGCTGGGTTTATCTGAGTCTCCGGGCTGTTTTTTTTTTTTTTTTTTCTTTTTATCTGTGCCTACACTGGACACTTACTTTAGGGCTTGAATCTTGCCTCTTGGTTTCTCCCTGACAGGCCTGGCACCCTTCCTGAAACTGTGTCCTGGTCCAGCCTCTTTGCTGGCAAGGATATCAGGGGCACAGGAAATATTGACTCTGACAGAGGGGTGGTGTCTAGTGTGGCCCCTGCTGGTCCCGGGAATGCTGCTCTAAGCTTGTCTATGATTCCATGGAATGGAAGGGGATGCAGGTAATGAGCCCTTTCTGAGGAGCTTGGCTCACAGTGCAGGGCTTCTCTCCTTGTATCCAGGGCAAGCTCCCTGGGCTTCCCATTAACGTGAGGGCTGTTCTCTGTCCTAGCTGACCTGGGCCTCAGCTCTCCCCTTAACATCTGCCATGTTTTCAGGCCCTGGGCAGGAGGACGTGGGCCCTTTCTCCTGTCATCTCCACCATGGGACCAGTCTCAGTCATGAGCTAACTTCAGCTCAGATTGGTTGTGGACTCTTTAAGGACCTTGGCAATATACCTCAGGCTTAAGAGCACTTTCTCCAAAGCTCACGTGTTAGATTGTTACCTTGGTTGGTTGCTTTGATGATTTTGCCCCCTGACAGATACAGACAGCACGAGTCCACATTCAAAACTCTGGTTGCTGATGAATCCTCCATCACAATGTGGTGCTTTGTCCAAATGCTCTTCCCTGCTGCTTTGTGTTTTTCTGCTAGTTTCTAAGTAGGAGCTTCTCTGAAGCCTACTCACTGTCATTATTTCCCTTTCTGTTTTACTTTGCTTGTCTTCATGTTTTCAGACACACCCCTTCCCAAGCAGAAGCAGTGGTTTAGAGAGACCTTTGATCATCTGTCTGCAATCGCCAGCTCTGCAGCAGCCAGAGATGCCGGTGTTCATCTGGTGTCTGGGTAAGAGGAAATCCAAAGTTATTTTAGAATTTAGAATGATTTTAACAGACTTTAGAGTTCAACATAAAATATTACTGAGTATATATGGTGAGTGCAGTGCTGAACCAGATCAAGAGGATATAGAAAATCTTAAACTTTCCTCCAAGGAACTTGAGAAAGACAAGTTACAGTCTTAGACCTCGTTAAAACAGTAAACAATCATCAGTTTCCCATCACAAGGAATGTTTTTAATTTTCTTGGGAATTAAGCAGTAATTTGTAAAATGTCTAAAAACCATATAGTAGATAGGATACTGCTGAGGGAAAGCACACAGGCATCATATTAGAATGGGTGCAGAGAACGAAGGTCTGAGGGCATCTTATTTATTTGGAGAATATGTTCCAAAAAAGTAAAGTTTGTGTATCACTAAAGTTGTTTTTTGAAGTGTAATTTTGGGGAAAATGTTTAGAATAGTTCTGTATGATTTTTAGTATACTTTGGGAGATAGGCTTAATTAAACAAGAGTTTAAAAATAAATCCTATTTAACATTCCTGCTACAAACTAGCACTTAAAAATATGACAGTAACTCTATACCTTTTTAAACAGAGACCACTAGCAGTTCTATCATTTTGAATTTATGTCTTGGTGTCATCATTTAACATCACACATGTCATCTGAGTTACCCTGGTGATAACACGGTCATGCTCTACAGCCTTCTGAATTGCAGAGGGATGTTTACATTTTACTAAGTTCTCAAAACCACTGTATCTTTTGTACTGTTCTAAAAGGATTTCCCTCTCTCCTCTTTTGAGATCAGGTTGTCTGTTGACATTTTTGCTTGTGTACACATGTGCATCAGGCAAATTTCTATCCTCTCCTTTTTGCCCTCCCTCAGCATCACAAACACAAATTATATCAACATCACTAATTACTAGAAGTTCCTACCCAAAGCAACAACTTTTACTTCTCTACCTTGTGAACATGAACTGATACTTCCACTGTCTCCAGAGTCAACTGATCATCCCCACAGATAAATTGTTCTAATTTATGGCCACACATTGTTTTTCTTCAAAACCAACATAACCCAGTCTAATTCACAAACTTTGACTCTAAGTAAATTTTGGAAACAGCTCTATGCAATATTCAAATGTCCTTCCAAGAATATGGCTTTGTAACCATGGAGGATATTAAAAATAATATATGTTAAGCATATAGTAGATGTGCAATAAATGTGTTGAGTAATTTTTTAAGAGGAGACAGAAGGAGGGAGGGAGAGAGGGAGGAAAGAAGGACGGAAAGAAAGAAGTGGGGAGAGAGAAGGAAGAAGCATTTGTATTAGTTTGTTTATTTTGGTTTTCCCTTTGATCCTGGACTGTGAACCGAGTCCTTGAGATTTACATGGTCCACACTCCAGCCATCTTAGTTGCTTGAGCCACAAGGGTGCACGCTGTTGAGTAAATTTTTAAGACTGACAAGACATAGTCTGTAGGGAATGTCCTAAATCTAATAAATCACAAATGAGACATGAGTCACCAAGGGAAGAGTACAAGCTGCTATGAAGCATGTATCTGGAGAATATATGAACTCTTGTAAGTTATGAGAAGCTACCTGGAAAGAAGTGATGTTTTGGTGGAGACTCCCAGATGAGTATGAGATTGTCTAGTAAGGTGGTGGAGATGAAGGACAGGGGAAGGAGGAGACTGTTATAGGTAGATGAAACAATACATGCATTGACCTGAGTCTAGGGTGGTATGTAGCAGGGACTGAAGAAAAATCAAAGGTAAATGAAAAGCCATTGAGGAACTTTACACAGTGAAGTAACTGATCATATTTACACTTCAAAAATATTCTGTCTATAGTACAGAAAACAGGTAAGTGGAAAGAGAGATGAGGGTGGGACAGATTATGTGTGGTGATAGTTAGGAGAGAAAGTAGATGGATTTGAGAAATTGAGAGATTTGATAGAATTTGATAGTTGATGGCCTGTGAGAGAAGGGAGGAGGAGAGCAAGTCAAGGATGATTCTTGGGTTTCTGGTGTTAGTATCTGGATGACTAGAGTACCATTATCTGAGTGGGATAAAAATGGAGGAAAGCTATAGAGAGAGTAGAGGGCAGGGGTGTTGATTATGATTATGAGACACTTACTAGAGTGGAGTAGGCAATAAGGGTGTGGATCTGGTTCGGATCTCAAGAGAGGAGAGCAGGAGATGTGGCCTCTGGATGTAGTTGGTGTGTTTGACCAATAGAGACAGTGAAGGTGTGGAAGAGGGAAAGCTAGGCCAGGGAGAGCGGGCAGAAGGAGACAGTGAAAGCATCCTGTAAAGAGCTGTGCAGCAAACAATACTAACGCCTTCTTGGACTGCTTCGAACGAATCACTCAGAGTTATACGTTCTGGCACATGTATGACTATACCACTAGCAGCCATGCATTGCATGCAAGTGATTTTCCTGGCTATTTTAAAGCAACCATGGTTTGCAACATTTATTTCTACTGATGAAAACAACCCAATACTTACAAATCCAAATGTATGCCTAGCAGCTATTGGTAGCACTACTAGGCTTCTTGTAAACAAGCAATGTCATTGCAGTCTTATCTGCCCCCAACCATGTTGGTGACTTAAGGATAACAGGGCTCCCCCAGCAACTCTTGGTTTCTCTCATAAAAAGCTAAACTTGACAGCCTATCATTTAACCACAATTCACACCCTCGTCTTCTGCGTACCCACCATTGCTTGGCTTCTTCTAATTTAGATGTTTTGCTCAGAATTGAAACCAATATTTAAACCTTTGATGATTTTCTTATGATTTATGTAAAACATTATTCAAAACAGAAAAGCATTTCCACACTTATGAGTAAATAAAGATAATATGCTCAAGAGCTTTTTAGAAAAAAGAAAACTTCAATTTTTAAAAGACTCTTATCTTTAAAAGACATTTTAAAGGTTTTACTTCTCTAATCATGAAGATTTTTAAATTGACCTACTATATCTGAACTCAGGAGAATGGAAGAATAGATCTTTCTCTCTTTCATGTATGGGGAATGTAATTTAAAAAAGTTGTATAGAATGTCACATGGAGTTCGCTAGAAATATGTCACAAATTTCAGGAAAAATGTCTATCTAATATGCTTGAGTTGGCAGATATTTCGAAGCACTCCTGCTGAAGAAGTGCCATTCTGGGCTGACGTGGTTCTGGGATTTCGAAAAATGACTGAGGCTGAGCTGAAGAAATTCCCCCAACATGCATTTGGTCAGGCATTCACAACCTTGAAATGTGAAGGTCCTTCCTACCTCCCATGGTTGGAGAAAAGGTGGGTTGAAATACTCTTTTCTTCTTCCTTTATCAGTCATATCTACAAATAACCTCCTAACTATTCATAAAATATATACTGAAATTCTCTGTGACCCTCAGAGCTCTTTAGTGCTGTGTCTTGTTACTCACAAATGATCAGGGCCTTGTAAAACAATCTAAAGTCAGTGTTTATAATCCAGGGCTGGAAACAACCTAAATGCCCATTGGCAGATGAGTGGATAAGGAAGATGTGGTAGACATACATGATGGAATACTACTTGGCTATCAAAAAGATGAAATCCTGCCATTTGCAACGACGTAGGTGGACCTGAGAGAATTATCCTAGTGAGATGAGACGGAAAGACATTGTATAATTTCGCTCATGTGTGGTGTATAGAGAAACCAAGCAAATAAATGAACTAAGTCAAACAATGAGTCTTATGCTTATCATAAATTATTTTTGAATATTCATCTCATTCATGATAAGATCTCTAAAACTGAGGGCTTACCTAAATTATATTATTGCTTCCTGATCAAGTTCAATCTAAATTACCTTGAACTTACATTTGGCTTGGTTTTTAGGACTCCTGTTTCCAATAAGTTGGGAAACACATCGAAAGCATCTTTATTTCAAACACTTAATAAATATCTCTTTGTCTTAGTCTGGAAATTGCAAGCTTGTTATGTATTATAGAAGATTAGCTCTTTCAATCTCCAAATCTGTATATTTGGTAGATGAATAGGAACTATGTGAATTATTGTACAAATAATTGGAAAAGTGATTTGAAGTTAGCTGTGGCAACAGTGATCTGGTCCCAGATACAGAATGTAGGAAAATGGATTCATGTAATTTATTAACTCCACAATTATTTGGTGAATATCTCTACAACATTTGTCGCTGTGCTAGAGGCTGGTCAAAAAAGAAGGTAAAATATGATCATTTTTCTAAAGGCATTCATAGCTGGGTGATGGTCTGTCTGTCTGTCAGTCATACACATACATACATACTGTGTGTATATATATACACATATATAATGTCCTATACACTATATATATATATATTTTTTTTTTTAATTTCTTGTCCGTGATCTAATCCATGATCAAACATTATACACTGTAGCTTTGAATTGTCATGTCTGTTTATGCTCTGGTCTGTCTTTGTCTTTCATGGCCTTTACAACTTTGAATAGTAGAGGCCAGTGTTTTGCAGAATGCCCTTTGGTAGGCCTTTGCCTGTTTCCTCTTGATCAGATTGAGGGTATGCATTTTGGGGGCATCCCCATGGAAGTAATCTTGAATTTTGTGCATCATATTAGTTTGTCTAATATGTCAGTTTATCTCCTTCTGGTGACATTAGTTTTGATCTCCTGGTCTGCCAAGTATCTCCCCTGAAAGATTACTACTTTTTTCCCTGGTGATTATTAAAGGCTTTGTTAGAGTATATCTGGAGGCTATGTGAATATTCTGTTCCTTATCAAACTTTCACCTAGTACTTCTAGCATTCACTGATGATTCTTGCCTGAATTATTACTCCCAGGTTTGCCAAGTGATAAATTTTCTGACTCCTACATTTAGTTTGCTTTCTACTCAAAGAAAGAGCTTTTCCTTTTTTCTGTGTTTACTTATATAATTATTTGTTAATAACAATATGGATTCACCTTTTATTCAATAGATTATACTTTATTACTCTTACTTATTCTGCTGTTCATATTGTTTAAGAATCAGCCAGCGGGAGCCTCTTCAGTCTGCCCCTTGTGTTCTTTTGACATGTTTGCATCTTAAAAAGACTTTTTTCTTTTCATGAATATATTGCTCCATCTTTTCCTGATTACAAACCCAAGGCAATGCCATATTTAAAGGTATGAATTCAGTGCAAAAATAAACTGCCTTATCATTTTCTCTTCTTTTTTCCTCTGACTCCTGAGGTTTCCTTCTGCTCAATTTCGGGTGAGGCTGGAGATCACACCCAGCATCAGACTCTTCCCCTGCCCAGCTTAGGAGAGAATACAGATAGAACACTGCATACATATGTCTAAATATTTAAATGCTTCAAGTCAAGCTAACAGATTATTAAATAAGATCTACAGTGTGTCTTATAACCTCCTGAAGGCAAGTTTATATTTAGAATTCTTGGATTTCCAGCAGGGCTGTGTCTTAGCATATCAGCAAGGGGCCTTGGGTATGTGCCAGGAGGCACCCTAGCCAGTACACTCAGGCTCCACTCATTTCCTCCTCCTGAAAATAGTTATCTCTTGGTCACTTCTTGGGTTCAGAGGGTACATTGTAGCCTGGTCTGCCTCTTAGAGGCCCTGGAAGTGTGGAACAAATTTGGGGATCCCAGTTCCCTAGCCCATTGACTGGAAGTGAGGGGAGAAGGCTCTGGCTGAGTGCACCTCTCTGCTTCACATACTCATTCTTTGCACAAAGCTGGAGAAGGGCCAGGGCTGGGCCCTTTAGGTGGCAGTGGAGGGAAGTTATAGTTTTCCCCCATTAGCTCAAAGTAGAATCTTCCTATTTGCCATGACTTGGTAGGTTCTGTTTGGTGGTTTGGGATGCATTTGCCATTCATTTATATAGAAAAAAATTGAACATCCCATATCCCAATTAAAACCTTCCAAATACCATGTAGGAACTCTCTCAGATAACAGGGGAAACTACAGCTCAGATTAGCCAGGGTGTTCTGAGTCCTAGTACTGGAAATCAGGGACAGGAGATGTGATGCTTTCTTCTAACCTTTTATGAAGCATTGACTGTAAAGTCTAGACTGAAGACTGAAACGAAAGTTCTTCCTGGGAAAGAAGGTACATTTCTTGTTTTAAGGGATGATTAATAGATAGGTCTTTGGAGGGCAGAGGTGACAGAAGAGGTGTGGCTGAAGAAAGGGACAGAACAGGGATGTCAGTGTCACCCTCTGGGTATGTGGCCTGTACTGAGAATTCATAAGACTCCAGTTTACCTGCAGCTGCCCAGGCAGTGGGAAGTGTCCCCTGAATGGGTGTGGGCCTCTCCACTCTGAGCAGTGAGTGAGGACCAGTCCTCAGCATGTCCGTCTTCGTGCTGCTCTCCCACGCTTGTGGAGCATGTTTTAGCTTTAGGGACACCTTCATCCTTTTTCACACAGAAACAAATATAATCTGAATGATTTGTTCTGTCTGTTACTGTCTGTCTGTTACTAAATATCACAGTCCCCTATTTCCATTATGACCTTAATTTTAGGTCTGACCTATAACTGAGGTTGTAGGCCGCTATCTTCTCATTAGCTGAAAGCTGCCATCAGCATGTCACATGACTTAAAATGACCCCTGAGTGAGTGGTAGTTTGTGCCCATAGGAGTTACCTCCTCTCTGCTGATGGGTAGCCAGCAGAGGTCTATGCCTTGGAGAACACTGCTTTTGTTTGTTTTTGGTTCACAGAGTCAGGGAGAAGAGGCCAGGGTTCTGGGAGATCTTTTTCATTTGTGTGAATTCATGTCCACCATGACAGTGCCTGGGACGTGACTACCCCACCTGGTCACCTGCCGGGATGCCAAGAGGAGACCCTGTTCCAGCAATCTGCCAACCACCACTTTTAGCAGCCCCCCACACCCCCCATACTTCATGCTTTCTCCTGCCCCCACCCCCGGATGGGGCCGGCAGAGAGAGCACGCAGGCCTCCCCTCTGTGGAGTTAGCTGTTCCATCTTCCATCATGGCCTGGCATCAGGCCAGAAGGCCAGCACAGAGGAGGAAGAGGAGCATGGTCCTTACCCCTCCTGTGAGAGGCTTTGAAGGGCAGGGATTCCTCTCAGCCCAATGCAAGACACTCAGGAGAAGATTTCAGGTTGGGCGGAGGCGGGCTGGCATCACGATGAGGGGCTTGGAGCCCTAGGGCTCACTCTGTAGGCTGCCACCCACTTTCCTTCACCCGGGCAACCCAGCTGGGAGACCACACAATCGCAGCCTGTTCCTCACATGCAGATCAGTTTTGCTGCCCCCTACGCCTCTTCCTCACAATGTGAGTGCCCAGCTTGCAGTGTTCTGACTAAAAAACAGGCGGTTCACTCAGCAATATACATACAGTGGCTTCGACCTGAGCACTATCCTTCTGAAATAATATAAACTTCTAGGAAAGAAAAGAAAAGCATTTTGTAACCACACATGAGATCTTTAGCATTTTTCAAAGCACAGGAATTACCTCCCTCTCAAGAAAAAAAAGAAACAATGCCCACTAAGAGCAGGAATGAACAAAAGAACAAAAGCCCCCAGAGGTTTTGATCAGCCATGCAGACCATGTTTTATATCTTTGGCCAGTGGAGTCATATTTTGCTGCTTTTATATGCCTTTTCCAGGAAATGAATCACAGAGGCAGTAAGTCAACAGGGCCTGCCTGTATGCCAGGCATCCTACCTAAATAAATCATGCTCGACAGCCCACACCATCTTGCCTTTTGTGACATCCAGAAAACAGAGTGCAGGGTGCTCTGATTCTGTGCCGAGGCCTGTAACTTAGGTGTGTTGATTGCTTTGCAGCAGGCCAGGCTTATTCTGCAGTGCTAATATTCCATAAAAGCCCCAAGCTGTCACACTGAGCGCAGCCTCTATTTTCTGCTAACCTCATTGCCATCATCAGAGCAAATAGACACCATCACTTCCCACCTTCCTGGCCCTCCCATTTCATCTGATAGCCAGAGAGAAAGGGGAATGTTCCCATTAAGCCTCATCTGGGGCCACCTTTTGATCATTGCTCTTTTGGTTAGGACTGGGGGACAGATCGTCCAGAGGCAGGAAACTCTAGAGGGAAAGGGGATCTGTGCTCTAGCTGCGCAGTGTGTGCTGGGCGCTGGGGAGCAAGGGTCTGCTGCGCACAGGAAGGCACCTCTGCAAGCTGATCATTTGCAAAGCAGAGATGACCTATCACCTTCCTGATGTTTCAGTTCACATTTCTGTCCAATTTCCAAGGGAGCCACAGAAATTTCTTTCACAAGCACTGCTGTGAGTCAGGTCAAGTCTATCCAGAAGTAGGAGAAAACAGTCTATCCAGAAGTAGGAGCAAAATGGCGCTCCTAGGGACAGTTAGGGCTTAATAGATGAGGGGGAAGGAAAGTTCAAAGAGAGAAGCTCTGTGTGGTTGGTGAGGTGGTCCTGCATCTCCCCTCTCCACCCTAGTCCTAACCAGAGGAGGACTGGGCAAAAGATGGCCCCAGAGCAGTTCTAATGAGACACCCCTTGCTCCTTGGTCATGCAGTAATGAAGTCGAAGGACCAGGAAGGGGAAAATGATGGTGTCTTTTTTGTCTAATGATGACAACACGATTAGCAAGATTGGAGGCTGTGCCGAGTAGAAGACTTGGAGGCTTCCATGACTTCAAGGCTTTAGTACCCGTCCTACGGCAGCTGCTGAGATGACTTATTCCCTGAAACCCCACCTTCTAGACTGACTGAGGGTGCATTCCTCCAGACCCACATGTCCACATAAACTGTCACATCCACACCTTTTTCCCCAGAGAAGCTAGAGGCTGCTCTACTCCTGAGTAGGACATAGAGAGATGGATAGACATTTGTAGAGTGACTATGCAGAGATGGATATTCTGAGAAGTGGAAAATAGAACGTAGTTGATTTTATTAGACTATGTACTGCAAAGGAATGAGTGAGGAATATGGTTTTAAAATGAGATAGTGTTGTCAGGTCAAAATTAGACTATATATAATCCAAAAAGTCCCATTTATCCTGCACCCAGATTCCCCAAATCTTAAACTTTCCATATTTGCCGTGTTCTTTTTCCTTTAAATATATATATATTTTTCTAAACCATTTGAGAATAAGTTGCAATATGCCTCCTTTCTCCAAATACTGAACATGTATTTCTTTTTCTTTCTTCTTTTTTTTAAAGGAGAGATACAGGCAAGAATGATGATGCATAGGCAGTTTATTTGTTTTACTTAGCTGTTCATCTTGGTTGTTCCCCTGACCCTGGGATGTGAACCTGGGTCCTTGGGATGTATGTGGACTGCACAAGCCTGAGGCAGAGGACTAAACTACTATCCACTGGGGCATGCCTGAGCATGTATTTCTTAAACCCAAGAGCATTCTCTTGTATTACTCAAGTTAAATAATCAGTATGGGGCATTAAATCAACATGGGCACATTTATGAAATTTACAGACATTATATATAGCTGAAGAAAATTCAGGATTGTGCGTTTTAAGTGTGTGTGTGTACATATGTGTGTGTGTGTATTATTTGAAACAAATGACTAGGTTTGGCCCCTATTATTTATTTTTAAAGAAAAGGTGCTGGAAGGAATGAAGTTGAGTAGGTAGACAGGCAGGAAGAGAGAGGAAAAATAACCATTTACTTATTTTATTTAGTTGTTCATCTTGGCTGTTATCATGGACCCAGGTCTTGAACCTGAGTCCTTGGGATGTATGTGGGTTGCACACAGTGGCCTTATCGACTAGACCACCAGGGCAAGCCTCAGGCCCCATTTAAAGGAAAGTATTTTAGGCTTCAGAGAGCCCTGAAGAGTGCAATTTCAAAAAATTTGTAGATATATTCTTTAAAACCACCACTGAGTCTCAAGTACAAATTATTTCCATTCACATGCACACATACACACACACACACACATTTGCTTTGTAAACCTAAAATACATTTGAATAGTTTTCAGTATTATAAACTATTTTAGGTATTACTACATTAAATGTCACTTGAAGGAGTATTTTTTTTCCGTGACTCTATATGCATAACACTATTTGTCAGCTGAAATTTCAGTTCTTTTCTTTTTTCCCTCATTTTCAGACAAATAAACTGAAAATAGTTTTCTGATCTATTAATAAGGGGTCATACTTCAGGTTTGACTCAAATTAATTTTTTAAGTTGACTATATGCCTAGTGATACACACATAATACACAGATCAGCCAGGCCTAATACATTCACATGTGGCCTGGCCCTGCAGTGCCGGCCTGTGCTTGGGTACCAGGCCGCCACCTTCGCTGGCCGTCCTTGCATCTGTCCACACCTTTTAAAACACGGTTTCCAGTTCTTTTCTGTTTTCCAACTCTCCTTTCCATGTTATCTTTACACAGCGACTCAAAAAACTCAATGCTGTTCTCCTCATCCAACAAGCTAAGCTATAAACAGCATCTTTGCAGTCGTCCTGGGGTCAGAGAGGAGCTGGGATCATGCAGAAGTGGGGAGAAATGTCCTCTTGCCAGCTCTGAGCGCCTCCACCCCCGCCCCGGCACCCAGGCAGCCCTGCTCCCTGAGTTCAGTTTTCTCAGAGCCAGTCCCCCAGGCCCTGGCCCGCTTCCTCAAACAGAGGAAGCTCCATTTGGTCTGAGGAGCCAGCCATTACTATGCCATCTCCTCCTCCCTCCATCCTTTCTGGCCAAAACAGATTCTCTAAAAGCAATTTGATCTGCAGAGAAGTGCCTAGGCCTTCACACAATCATGTACTGTCTCATCCCAATGAAGTTATATTTGCATAACTCAGAGACCTATTTGGATCATATTCCCAAAATAAAGGGGCAAACTTAGAATACTAACAAAGGAATGTTAACATGTCTGCCTTTGGCCAAATAGAAAGTGCTTAGACATTTTAAATGACACAAAGGATCTTTTTACCCAGTTTCTGCTCATTAGGTTCCCTTAAACAATTGGAGTCTAAGTTTCAATCAATGCATTGCAGGCCATGTTGGCTGCAGGGCACCTGCTGCACCCTGACTTCTGTCCCTGCTGGACCACAGCCCCTGCCTGCCCTCCTCCTACTTCAAGATCTTTCCCTTCTGTAGCCTCTGCTCCCCATCCTCCCCATACTGTGGTCACAGCTGCCCCATCCTCTGTACTGAGCTCAGCAGGGCCCCATCTTTCCCCTGTGTTTTTCCCCATCACCAGATCTCCTCATCAGAGCCCACCTCTATGTTTAATGCTGCCCAGGGTTCTTCTCTCACATCATTTAGGCTGTGTCGGAGGTGGGAGTTGACTGTAAGAATTGCCTCTAGACGTTCCAAGAGAAGGGAGGCACAGTGTGTGTGTGTGTGTGTGTGTGTGTGTGTGTGTGAGAGAGAGAGAGAGAGAGAGAGAGAGAGAGAGAGAGAGAGAGAGAGAGAGAGAGAGAGAGAGAGAGAGAAGTGCTTAGTGGAAACTACTTAGGACATATTTGACTCAATTTCCCTCCTTTCTGAAACTCCCAGTGATGTGAAGGAAAGGCCCTGAAGACAGTCATCTTCTGTGCTGATGGGTCAGGCTGATGAGGTCTAGCAGAAGGCTAACTTTGAGGCTTGCTGAAAATGAGCATTTTGGATTTCAGGGTGATGACCAGTGGACATTGGGCTGGAATTCTTTTATGGGCACGGCTTCTTGATCCCTTGATTCCCATTTTCTCGTGGAAGGCTGGGATAATAATACTCTCTCTGTCCAAGATGAAGTCTTATTAAGTGGCAAAAATAAGAGGAAAGTCACCAAGTTTCTTATATCCCCAGTCATGTCACTGAAAACCTTCAGAATAACAACTGTCAGTATGCAATTTACAAATAACAGTCTGGTTGTAAAAACAACCTGGAAGGCACCTAGTCATACAGTTTAACCTGCAGCTTTAGGGCCCATTTCATCCTCCACCTGAGTGCCATCCTGACACCTTGCCCATGGGCTATACAATAATTCACGGGCATCACCACATGGTCACATTGCAGCAATGTGAGAATGAATGGTCCCTGGGCACATTCAGAAAATTTCCTCTTGAGGGTAGAAGGCCTAGGAGGGCCTCAGCACAGTGACCTGACAAGGCCTTCCAACAGCCCATCTACTCTGATAATTGAAGAAGTTTCTGGGTAAGGGGTGGACTTTCATCAGTAACTCCACTAGCACGATAAACTTGAAATAGAAAAGGACACTGCACTTACTGAATTCTTACATCATTGTCATAAAACCCTGTGAGCATGGCACTCTTATCCCTAGATTATAGTTGAGAGAAAAAAACTCAGTGAGTTTCAGAAATTTGCTCAAATCCCAAGGCCGGTAAACTTCTTTATTTTGCTGAATTAGGAGAATAATTTTGAGTTCTAATTTAAAAGTATGGAACACAGATCATAGTGCTTAAATACTAACACATGAAACCCACAAGCTATTAAAAGCAAAACCAAGATAATGCTCAATGATGTTCAGTAATGATCAGTTAAAAACATTAAACAATCCTAATGTCATTCTTTGGGGTCACAACTGTAAGAGCTGCATGGTTGAGGGAGGCCACAGACTCATCTTGGAGACGGCAGGCTTGTGTTTCACAGCAGGACAGCAAACCCCTGAACTGTTCTTCTCTTATAAAGAGAACTCATTCAGCAACGACACTGCATGATGTGTGTGTCAGACTTTTTTCAGATGCTGTCTCCTTTCATTTTCACCATGAGTGTCTAAAATCAGTATTATTATCACTAAACAAAATGGACAGAAGTTTAAAGTCTAAAGGAGCTGATGGACTTGACCGAGGTCATGTGACTCAACTCTTTTTAAAAGTCTTCTTCACTTTTGCTATTTTAAAGATTATCAACACACTGTGATAGGTTGGTCAGTATGGCAGTTTACAAAATTCCAATTTATTTTCCTTCTATGCCAGTGTTAGAAAAAATAACTTTACAGAGTTATTTTCCTTTAACAACACTCACCTGTTATTATGTTAGACAAAAACATAATAAAACTCATATGTTGTTTATGGAGAGAGCTGAAAACTTATGACCATACAATTTTCTGCATTAAATACTTGTAAATTTGATGAACTTTCACTTAGAAAGAAAAAGAAATCAATGCAGCACTTTAGCTTCATTCTCTTCTTTTTTTTAAGAAAACTGCAGGCAGGAATGAAGGTGAGCAGAGGCTGACAGGCAGATCAGAAGAGAGAAGAGGAAGAAGCACTTTCTTTTTAGTTAGTGGCTCATCTGACTCTGGAACGCAAACCTGCATCCTTGGGGCACATGTGGACTGTGCCAGCCGAAGGCAACTAACCAAACTGCTATTCCCCCAGGGCACATCGCTTTCTCTTTCTTTTAACCACTTTTAGCTACACCCCAAAATAATCCATTGGCTTTATAGGTTCTCCATGACTCTATAATCTTATACTTTTTTCTTTGTCTTAGGTAAACAACACTGTCTTCTATGGATTATCAGAATATCATGCAAGTTTGGATAGAGTAAAAGTTCCAGCAACTAGAACTTAAGTTCTGTTATTTAGAGCATTGCTGCTGAAAATAAATTGTGTTTAATAGTATTTGCACTACCTGCTCATAGGATCTTAGAGCAAGAGGTCGCCTTTGAGTTCTAGCCTAACACTGCTTAGCACAGTAAAGGCCCTCAGCAAGTGTTTGTTAAATAATTAATAGAAGCCAGAGGTTTCAACCATTCGTCTGCAAAGGGAGATAACTCAGAGGCATGGGGGTGGGGTGGGTTGAGGGGGTTGTAGAGACTGAAATAAAACCCTGCTCAGCCTCCCCCGCCCCACCCCAGCATCATACCCTTCTAAGCCAGATGAGGGTGAAGTTGGAAGTCATTGGTATAGGAGAGGCTGTTATTTTACAGAGCAGAAAAGTGATCTGCTGGGATCAGGGTCTGCGATGCAGTGGAGCAGCAGTGGTTCTGTTTCATTCTTATCAGCATGCAGCTGATTCTAGAAATGTGAATCCATGTCAGAAGACAGCCAGCTTCTTGTTGATTCCAGTACAGATTTCAATTATACTTCCCAATCAGGTAGTTAATGTGGAAAGTAAGAATCACTTCGAAGAGTTTCTCCTTGCTATTAAAATCAACTGTCAGACCATACTGTCATTTATCATTTTCTGAGACTCCTCTTTTATTTACGCTTTGGAAGTTTCTGCCTTTTCTCAGCATTAATGCTTTCAGCACTAAAACCTCTCTTTGTCTGGTCTTGACGACAGATGGCGCTCAGAACTGCTGACAGGACTACTTCTACTCTCAGGGGATACAAGCACTCTCCCTGGGTTTCTGGTGTTAGTCCTTGTCAGATTCTCTCTGGACCAGGTTTGAATTATAGCAGCTGGGAAGAGAGGATGCCAGTGTGTTTCCCCTCTGCTTTAGTCAGGGTTCTGCAGAGAAACAGAACTAGGAGAATGCATCTAGATACAGCTATATAAAGAATATATGTATAAATATATTATACTACACTATATTAATATTTGTTATCAGGAATCACATAATTATGGAGGCTAAAAAGTCATAAGAGCTGCAGAGTGAGTTAGCGAACTGAAGACCAGAATGGCCCCTATTGTAGTTATAGTCTAAAGGCTGGTTGGTTTGAGACCCAGGAAGAGCAGATATTTTAGTTTGAGTTTAAAGGCAGGAAAAACCTGATGTCCCAGTTGAGTTCCAAGGCAGTCTGGTAGAAAGGAGAGTCAAACTCTTTGTTCTGTTCAGACCTTCTACTGATTGGATAAGGCCCACTCCTATGAGGAAAGACAATTAGCTTTCCTCAGTCTACCAATTTAAATATTAATCCCATCTCAAAACACCCTCATAGAAACGACTAGAATGTTTGGACACCTATCTAGGCACCCTATGGCTCAGTCAAGTCAATACATAAAATTAGCCATCATACACCCAAACCAGGATTTCATATTGTCTTCAGTATTGAGCAACATTTATGTGAAGTCTAATAGGTATTAGGCACTGAGTCTGGCTATAGAAGTAGTAAAAAGCTTGTGACATGGTCTCTTCCCTTGGTATATTTATAATTTATTGATTTCACTAAAATTTATTATGCTTCATATTTTTTGAAGTACTGCTCTGCCCATGATTTCATTAGAACTTCACAGCCAACCATCCTCTGAGGCAGGTAAGGCAAGTATCACCCCGATGGCACGAATGAGAAAACTGAGGGTCAGAGAAATGAGGTCAGTTGACCAACAACTCAGGAACAGCATGAGGCCGAAGTAGCTAAACCCATGCTTTCTGATTCTACATCACTTCTTACCTGGAATTTACTTCACTGTATTAAGTATTTACACTTCTATTTTTCAGTTCCTTTTATCGGCTCTTGAGGAAAGGCCTCACGTACTTTTAGTCTCTTAACAGTGCCTTGCACCCAGGCATTCAAACTGCATCTGTTGAGCATAGCTATTTATAGTCTTTTCCTCATATTATATATTCTCCTATATTCGACATGATGCGATGAGCATTTTAGGATCTGCAAATTATTGTTTAATGGGTATGAAGTTTCACTCTTATAGGATGAAAGTTTGGAGGTGGGTGGTGGTGGTGGCTGCAAACTATGAATGTCTTAAATGTAATGCCATTGAACTGTACACTAAAAAATCGTCAAAATGGTGAATTTTGTGTTATGTAGATTTTTACCTCAAATTTTTAAAAAAGTACAGAATCTGGATAAGCTATTTCTTTTTGTTATTGATACATGCGGTCCAAAAAGCAATTACGAATCACAACTGTCATTTAGTCCATTAGCTACAAATATTTTCTTCCTCTCATGCTAACAGCCCTCTGTAGACATGTGGTGGTGTGGGGAGGGACGTGATCCCTGCTTCCATCGTCTAATCGGTTAATACGAAGGAATTTACAAGGTTAACTGTGTAAGACAGAATGTCCAAGGCAGTAAATTTAGGTGCTAAATAAATGACATAAACCAGAAATGCTTGAGTGCTAAAAATTCCACATGAACTTGGCATTTATATAGCATCTAGAATGTGAGAACTCCACAAAACATAGAAGGACAAGGCTTATACTTTTCTTGGTTTGGAATTTTCGAAGTGGGTTTTTATTTAGGTCCAACTTTAGGATGCCTGTTTCCAAGGAGGAGCAGTGGACAGCTAACACCAGCCAGCCTGGCCCGTTCATTTCCGTGGTCCTGACGTCACGTTCTGTAAGGGGCTGAGCCGGAAGCCGCTGAGACTGACTCACCTCTCTCTCTCCTCCGCAGAGTGAAAGCAAGTGGGGGCCTGGTACTCAGGCGCAGAATAGAAGATCTATGGGAGCTTTATCCATCCTTCGACATCGTGGTCAACTGTTCAGGCCTTGGAAGCAGGGAGCTGGCCGGAGACTCAACTCTTGTCCCCGTGAGGGGTCAGGTGCTCCAAGTTCAGGCGCCCTGGTTGAAGCATTTTATCCGAGATGGGAGTGGACTGATTTATGTTTACCCTGGTGTGTCCTACATGACCCTGGGCGGAACTAGAGAGCAAGGAGACTGGAATCTGTCCCCATGTGCAGAAAATAGCACAGATATTCTTTCCCGATGCTGTGCTCTTGAGCCTTCCCTCCGCGGAGCCTACGACCTGCGGGAGAAGGTAGGCTTGAGACCCTGCAGGCTTGGCGTGCGACTGCAGAAAGAGCTTCTAGTTCAGGGTGATAGGAGTCTGCCCGTGATCCACCACTACGGCCACGGGAGTGGGGGCATCTCCATGCATTGGGGCACTGCTCTGGAGGCCGCCAGGATGGTGAGCGACTGTGTCCGTGCTCTCAGAAACCATGCTCCCAAGTCAAAGCTGTAGGTGACATGGAATGAGAGCAAAAGGCACCCAGAGATTATTGATCAAAATATGAGATTCGATAGATTCAAGTAATTTATTTATTAATTATTTGCAAAAATAGAATTAATGCAATATGTATCAAGTAGGTTTAGGTCTACGTTCATTTAATCTATTGCTAGACAAATCTAGCACTAATGTCATGGAGCATAAACCCTTTTTGTTAACAATACTTGTTATAAAGTAAGAAGATTTCTAGATCTGGTGATTTATGTTAATTTACATGAATGCTGGAAGCTATAGATTGACGTGTTTAACTCATATATCCACAGGAAGAGATGATGTATGGGAAACACTTAACACACCATCAGTTGCAGAGCTCACCATGATGTTCATAGCTTGTCATAAAGTGAGCATTATAAATAAAATTAAAATGATGTAAATAAAATAAGGTTTATTACATTAATGGGAGACAAAGCATGACTCCTGCTTGTACTAGCAGCAACTCCTTCCTCCCCTCAGCTGAAAGTGATGGTAGAAGACAGGAATGAAGTTGCCTAAGGACATGGCATCAACTCAATAGCTGTCCAGGCTTAATCAGCTAAGGGTGGTACTTTCCATTACCACAAACGATTGAGAGCTGGCTTGTTGCAGGGCTGACTTTACCTAAGCATTTTTGAAGATTGAATCTCATGTTGAGCCAGAGAGCTAATTTGATAATTAAGATGGAGCAATCATTCCAAATGAAATGTAACCAAAGAGTTTTCTGCAAGTTATTAAAAAGCATGAGGAAGGAGGGGTAATGTGCCTCCTGATAAAATGAATTTGGGAATTGTTGAATTAAATAAATCTAACCTGGTTTCTTAAGATGGGCCTATTCACAACCTTTCATCTCTTCATGTACATTGTGAATGTTCAGGAGGGTTTTGGTTGAGTGAATGGTAAAGGAGGCACTATTCATTGAGAAAGCAAGCTTTGGAGAAATCAATGTAATTTTAATTTTGGAGGGAGATGGCTTATGCTTAGTAATAATAAGTTCTATTTTGGGCATCCTGGAGGAGATGTGAGGTTGGTAATGAGAAAACCCCATCATAACTGCATTTTTACTCTTTTGTTCATTAAAATGTTTCATATGATTTTGCTTGAATAGAGCTTTCTGCACCGAGAGAGGCAGAGGGAGGGAGGGATGGAAGGGAGAAGAGAGAGTATGCCAGTGTACTGGATGATTTTAATCCTCCCTCCTTAAAATCAAGAGTGTGGATTCTATAGATTACCACCAGGGGGTGGTATTGTATTAAATTCAAATATATTTGAAAATTTGAAAATTCGGAAATTAAAAATACATACCAGGTGTGTGGAGTGAATGTGTGATTCTTTTGAAGTTTTGGAGTTCATATACCCCAAATGCTGTTGTTCTTATTTCCATTTAAAGTATTTGAGAAATGTACAGGCTCAGCTAGACTGAAAATGCATGTACACACATTTGTCATGCAATCTGTGAGAAATAATGTTATATTTTAAGGAGGGGAAATAAACATTTTAATGGTTAAAAATAAAAATGGAGACTACTGCTCAGAATAGGATACATACATACATAAATATAGTGGCATTTTCAGTCTGCTCATTTGTTCCTTATGCCCATGGTTTAGATATTTCATTTCAAGTAGGCTCACTCTCTATGACTGTTGTCTGTTTGTTACTCTAGTTTCATTTTACATTTTCTACCTCTGGAGCCAGGATTACAAGAAAGACTGGAAAGTGGGGCTTCTTGAGAGTGTGCTCATGGCTGCATGCACTGACTTCATTTTCATCAGTTACTAGATATTTGCTCCCAGTCTGTTTCAGAGATTTATTCATTCTGGTCAATAGCTTCCAACCTGGGCTCTACATAAGAATCACCTGGGAAGTTTTGAAAAAATACTGATGTTCCGCTCTGCTCTATTAAGTTAGAATCTTTGGGGCTGGGTGGGACCCTGGGATCAGTTATTTGTTCAAAGCTGTTCAGAGGATTCTAACCTATAGTCAGGCCTGAGAACCACTGAATTCTGTTACTTCCTGCTGACAGGGCTGTACTGCTGTCATCACCCCTGTCATCTTCCTTCCTCCTCATATCGGGGTATCAAGCTAAGAGGGATGTATTCATAGAACAGGCAATTCCTGGGCACTTTGGGTAAGATGGCCTATTGGAATCAGTTCTCTCTCAGTGGCTCTCTAAAAATTCCGAGAATCACCTTGCAGACTGTAGGTCAGCTGCCCCAAGTAATAGCTTGCCCAGGAAACCAACCTAATGGTCTACAAATAACCAGCCCAAGGAACCAGCAGGTCTGATTTACAGGAAGCCAGATTACTCTCTGTAATAACAATGCAGAAAACAAAACAATAATTTCTGTAATGATTGACTCAAAATGGCTGCGGTCTTGATTAATAACTGATAGCTCCCCTAATTTTTGTCTCGTTTCCATCTTAGGACCAATGCAAATGTGCGCCCCTAAATAGCCACACAGGATGCCCCATGCTTAGCCTCCAGACCCCATCCCTGTGCCAACATCTTCCAGTCAGGGCACTGTGAAGTCTTCTCTTTTTTCCACTATAAAGTTTTCCCACTCCTCTACCCATCTGCAGTGATGGCGGCTGACTCCCTTGTTTCGGCCAGCTATGGGTAGATAGCTGTCGCTCTTCTGATTTGGCAGATCTTTGTTTCTAAAACGATTTCCTATTAATTATGTTTCATGAGACCAGAAAGAGTATTTTCTTTTCTTTCTTTTTTTTTCCTGAACATAAGAAAAACCGATTTCCTTCTTAAATCCCTGCTTTCGTGTGTCTGGCATTTGTGACTAAGAATGCTGGTGCTGCTGGCCTGGTCCTTTTTCAGCACAGAGGTTGTGAGCAGACTTTTAGGATTTTATTTGTTTAAGAAGAAAAGTTAAGCAGAAAGGCCATAGCCTAGTAGGTTACAATTATTTAGAAAAAAGGGTATATTTTAAATGGCATGCATTACATTTTTTCCTTTTATTGATTAGATGCATTTATACCAATTTATATTTGAATCAAATGTTCTCAATCCATTAATTGCTTTTAGAGTAAAAAGAAAATGATGGTGGGACCAATTCTGTTGGGAGTTGTCATTCTGGGAATCCTGCGAAGCAAGTCGTGACTCTCACAGCTTGTCAGATATTGGAAATGGATGGAGGACTTCCGGCATATTTTTCTTGATTCCCCTCATCTTTCTTCTTGAGGGTGTGAATGATGAAGGCACCTTTGAAACCTGTTACCTCCGGGTATCATTCACTCAGGAAAAACTAATTGAGATGTATAAGTGGTCCCTTTCTTCTTGAAAAATCTCAGCATTTTGCTACCAGGCCTGGGGGTTTTATTTTCTTAAGTGACTTTGCCTGCTATAAAGCGCAGGCCTAAGAAGCCAAAGGGAATGAGTTAACTGGATCTCTGAAAAAAAATGTAACCAATGTTTCTTCAGTTATTAGCAGAACAACTGCTTTCTGCTCAGGGCACCTGCCCACTTGGCCTGCAACTATATTACCCACAGTTCCACCCTTCAGAGGAGGTTTCTATTGAATTAAATTTTCTACCCTGATGCATGTTACAGTATCAGCCCAGCCCAAACAAAACATTTCATGCTTCCTAGTAATTCCCTTCCATGTAGACCCAAGTGGTCTGACAAGGGGACTCAGCCATTGTCATGAAAACCCCAAATGTGGGTTTGTTCTGCCCAGACTCCCTGTCCTGGGAGTTCTGCTCGGACAGAGGTGCTTACCATCGGGACTTTATAACTGGTGCCCTGCCTCTGTGCTCACAGCTTCTTGGATCTCAGGAAACTCAGATATGTTTAGGTTTAGCTGTGAGTAACAGAAACTCCTCAAAATAGTTGCTTAAACAAGATGGGCATGTATTTCTCTCTTACATAAAAGAAACCAGGATGGAGGCAGTCCAGAGATGGTGCGGAGACATTATCAGTGACCCAGGTTCTTTCTTCTGACACTCAGCTGTTTCAGGGGTGTCTCTTGTGTGCATGGCCCCAGATTGTAGTCAGGACTGTAGTCATCACATCATCATGTCCGTCTGCCCCCAAGGAAACTTCCCAGAAACCTCTCGCCCTTTTTTTGGTTATCTCATTGCATGGGATTTAGCTCAGGCTTACACTGAAATTCATAGGGGAACCCTGGAATGTAGTCTTTTGGCTTGGTGACCATGTAAAGGTCAAGGTTTTAGCAGGCTCTGCTGAAAGTATCAATCTATCATTTGGGCTCAGCCAGTCAGAGTCTTAAGAACTTGTTCTGGGGTGTTTTAAAATTGTTTCCTGATAAGAAATGGCAGGCTCTGGTGACATGTACATGTGGGCCAACCACCCAGGTTGCTCAGGTTTATACAGAGGAAACCAGAACAGAGAACAGAGACAGAGACAAGGACCCTGCACTTCTAGGGAAACACTGAGAAGGGCCTCACGCCCTGATCCAGTCTACTCCTCGTGATGTCTGAGTGGATAGTTGATCCAGTATTCCTTAGACACCTCACATTAAAAAAAAACAAACAAACCCAAAAAACAATTTTATGTATTAAGGAGAGAAAGGGGATGAGAACTGGAGAATTTCAGATAACCTGAAAAAAAAGGTATTTCTCCTGTAGTACTTTTATTATTAACAAAAGGTCTGACCACTTGCTGCCTGAAAACCAAAACATGGAAGGTGAGTGTTTGTGCAAGGAAGCAGCTTTCCTCGGGGTAGACCAGCTGGGAAGATTTCCATCCCAAGGCCATCCCAGAGTCTCAGGTAGGCCTTTCAGGAGTGGGAGCGAGGGGGTGCTGGTGCCTGGCTGTAGAGGGAGTGCAAACATCCACAGTGGGTAAGTTACTCATCACCCCTCTTTTCTTGGAGCAGTGCCCTGCTTTTTTCCCCCGTTGCTGCAGGTCCTGGTTTGGTTCCTGCTTGTGGTGGTGGTGTTGTGAGGAGCTTATCCTTAAGGTTTGCATCTAACCGTTGTTCTGCTTCAGCGATAAAGCTTGGGAGCAAGTTGTGTCTGCAAGGGAAGCGTATGCATTGTTTCAGTTTCTTGACATGAAGCTTTGGCCTCCTGACCGGTGGCAGTCAGATAGGCACAGAGTATAGGAGAAGGGAAATCCAAAGGCAGAAACAATAAATCATTGTGGCTGCTTTAAAGCACTGCCAGTCATCAGCAGAGCCATAAAACCATAAAATGGTGCCAACCGGGTTTAAAATGCCAGTTGGTACAATTGGTACAATTAAGTTTAAAGTATAGTGAAACCATCAACTCCAATCATACGTGCTGATGGTCAGGGTTACAAACTGTTGGAGAGGAAAAAGGAAATAAGTCAGAAAGTGATACCAGTTTGAAGCCCTCCAGCCGATTTAAAAGAAGCCACTTGAAGGCCAGTCAAGAAGCTTGACCCACCTTGGGATTCACCCCGCAGGGATAAGGCCGGAATCTTTAAAACCTCAGGTCCTGAATCTCTCCAGGTTGCTGCTGCTTCCTTTTCAGAATGGCCCTTCCCGTGTCTATGGACTTTCTCCTCTTGCTCCTAAATGAAATACCGTTTGTGCGCTTCTTTGCAAACCTCTCCTTTCTTCTCACGTACTGCACTCAGAAGCACATTTTCTCTCAGAGACACAGAGAACCCACAGTGTGGAAATGGAGGCTCAAGCCCTGTGGTTACATTTCCATTCCATTTCAATAATAAGGACACTTTTTTAAAACTTCCTGAAGGAACACTGTTATCTTGACATATAGTTTAAGGTGAGCACCATTCTAAATCAACATCTCTGTGTGACACCTTGTACTGACCAACAGCCAGTAAGGAGACTTTTTATGAGTGTGTATAAAATCTAAACATCACAGAATAAAATCTAAACATCACAGAATAAATTCAGCATCTAGTGACTTCTAGCTTTTGCCGAAAAATCTTGTCCTCTCTTTTCCTATCCTCAGTGGGTCATCTGTATTGTATTCGTATCTCCTTTATCATTGTTAGCATGTATTATTAGGATAAACAAAGTCCAAACTACCCAAATAAAATTTTGTGTTGCTCAGACAACTTTTTGTTTTGTTTTGTTATATTGGTGCTCCCACAGTCTCTGGCCTCCCCCAAATCCACAAAATAATCCCACAGGGAGTCCCTTTGCGTTAACAGCCAACAAGACTTCTTGTCTAAATAGCCAGTCCAGCAGAGGTCAGGCCTAGATTAACCACGCTCTTTCATACTCTGGTTTATTCACAGTCCTCTAGCTGTGATGCCATAGGATTTTTTTTTTTTTTTTTTAATTTCCTTCCCTTATGCCTGTCTTCTTAAATTGACCAAATTTATCTTTTATTCATTTTTTCTCCCTCTGCTAGTTAGGAAGTCGTATTCCTTCCCTTCCCCCCTCCCTCTCTTCCTACTTTCCTTCCTAGTCTTTGTCCTCCTTTCCCCCTTTTCTGCCTTTTATTAACGAACCTGAAATATTATGTATGAATATTGTCTTAAAAAGTTTAAAGTTAACCTCACCATTTTTCTCCTAATCCATACAAGAATCTTAGAATATTCTGACTCTAAGCACTGCTCTCATCTTCTAAGTTACTATTTTCTTATATTTTGATTCCATCTTGTCTTAAAAATACTCTTATTTGCTATTATTAATGATTTTAAAATAGGTAATTATTCAGATATAACCATATATATAATACACACACATATATCCATAATCGTTAAATCCTTTTGATAATTGAAAATGTCTTTATTTTGACTCCATTTCTAATGACAAAATAGTTGTATAGTGAATTTTAGGTTTATAGTTGTTCCCTTAAGCAACTTGAAGATATTCTTCTATTTTCCTCTGATTTCTCTTGTTGTGGTGAAGTCTGCTGTCAATCTAATTGCTTCCCTTTTCTAAGTAACTGTTTTTTCTTCTCTGGTTGTTTTAAAATATTTTCTTTATGTCTTTGATGCTATTTCTTTAGTTTATTTTTGAATAATCTATCTAGGTATAGATTTGTTTTTATCTTGCTTCTTCAATTTAAAGATCTATGCCTTTATCATTTTTGAAAATTTTCACTCGTCATTTTGTTTTCAAAATGTCCTCTCTTATCTTTTCTGCTCTGTGCTTCTGATGCTTGTATTAGACCTCCATGCCCAACGCCTGCATGCCTCTTCATTTTCATGTTATAAAAATCTTTGTCTCATTATATAGAAGCCAGATGGTCTCACTCATAGGTGAAATGTGAGTATAAAAAAACAAAACAAAACAAAGAAACAAAACCAATCCTTAGACACTAGTGATAGAAATGAGGTTAAAAAGGGATTGGGATGAGGCTGGGGAAGGGGGACAAGCGCTGGCGGAGCCCACTGGACAGAGGTGAAGAACACTTGGTGACTTGGTGGAGAGCAGGGTGTGCTGACACATGTCTTAGGAATGGGGAAATTGCACATATGCATTTATTTTCATGTTACAACAAAAAGAATCTCCTTATAATGCAATGTTACTTCAATAAAATTAAAAAGAAACACATGGAAAAAAACTATACCTCTTTGTGTTTCATGTAATTCCCTCAGATCTATTTCCCAGTTTTTAATCTGATTCCAGGTGTGTTTCATCTGCTTTTTAACCCATTCCAATAGGTTTTTAATTTCAGGAGTTGTATTTTCAATTTTAGAAATGGAATTGTATTTAAATTCAATCTGTTCTTTTTTTATTGTGTCTTAGTCTTTCCCTATGGTTTCAATTCTTTATTTAATCTTCTCAACCACTTTGATTTTACTGACTGTATAATATTTAAAAAAACTGTTCTGCCCTTCCATTGATGCCCCACTGAGGAGCAGCAGCTGTGGCTCTGTACCCTCATGACCATGGGCCCCACTCAAGGTCACTGGTGACCAAAAATGTGTCACAAGCACATCATCAAGTGACCAAGTTCACATGGTACATGATACCACATATGTGCCTCTTCACTCTGAATGGAGCTGCTCAAGATCTCCAAGGACAGGTAGGACATCAAGTTTATCAAAAAAAGGGTGGGCACACACATGCCAACAGGAGAGGAGGCAAGCAACATCCTTGAGGTCATGAGGAAACTGCCCCCCCACCAAAAGGACTAAGCCCACTCCCCACTCTGCATATTAAGACCTTTTCAGAAAAAAAAAAATCATTCTGTTAACTCAAGACCTCGGAGGGATAGCTAATCTTCTTGTGTGAAATATCTGGTGATTAATACTTAAATTGGTTTATATCCTCATGTATTTTGTAATTTGGAAATTATGAGATTATCTTCAGTTGGCATTTTTTCTTCTGGAAATCTAGCGTCACTTGCGTTGTGGGGCTGTCTCCCCAGAAAAGCTCTGAATTGATTTCTTAGAGGCACCATCACTGATGCAGAATGTATTTTCTGTTAATTTCTAGTTGGGAATTACCACTAGACGTCTGGATTGATATAAACTGCCTTGAAATTTTCCTAAGCGGGTGGGTAGAGTGTTCACGATTCCCCTTCACAGAGAGGCCCACATGTTAGAGCTGTTCAGTGCCTCAGAAGGGGTTTTATTTCAGCCACCTCTGTATGCAGACTCAAGCCCTCTTCTTTTGATGTTGAAACCCATGCCCCCAGCCATCTAACCCCTGGGCCATTCTCCAAATGTGTTGACTAGGCATAAACAATCATTTGGAAATGGAACAATCTAAGTCTCGGTTTAGAAAGATTATTTTCTAATTCTACAGGAGCATAATTCCACAGATACATGCCATTTAATCTCAAACAGCACACTTAACATGAGGCTAGGGAGTTACCTTCAGCCTCTAAAATCAAACCCATTTCCTCTGCAGGGAAGGGAGTTCTTGGTTTTGCTCACCAGTGTAACCTCCAGTTCTAGCTTAGTGACTAATACGTGGCAGATACTCAGCAGTGATTGCTGCCTAATGAAAATGATTAGTACCCATAAGATTAAGAGAGCCCTTACAAGTCAGTGAAAGAAAAAAAAAAAAGAAAAAGAGGGCAACCCTGTAGAATAAATTGGCAAAGGATATGAATGGGAAGGTCATAAAAAGTGTCTCATGGCTGATAAATGTCTATGAAAATTAGTTCAATCTTGCTAATATTTAAATCACTACAGCTTAACAATGATGTTTAATTTTTTACTTATCAGAGTAGCAAAGATGAAAGAGAAAGTTAATATCCAGTTTCGGCAAGGATATAGAGAACTAGACATTTATAAACTGGAGGTGAAAGTGTAAATGGCTTTTTAGGAGGAGTCACAATGAATTTTCAAAATATTTTTAAAATATTTGTTCCCTATGACCCTGTATTCATCTTCTAGTAATTTATCCTATAGATAATATAGGGGCAAGAATGTTTATGTAAAGCGTATTTAAGATTGCAAAATATGGAGGAGATTCTCTAACTAGGGACATGAGTAAATAATATTACATCCACATGATGTAATTATATAGTCATCAATATGTATACATACAAACATGAAAATGTTATCTAGGATATTAAGTATAGCAAGTTGCAAACAATGGTATGCTATAAACTTTATTGAAAAATTTTAATAGCAAAATGTAAATAATTGTATTTCTCTGTATCCCAAGGAAAGATATTGCCACACAATTTCATCTGTGGTTGTCTTGGGTGAGAGTTGAAGGGATGTTAATTTTCTACTATATATAGATTCTTAATGCTTGTATTAATATGATAAGGGTATATTGTGTAATTTTCAAAAGGGAATATGAAAGGAGAAAGAAAAGGACTCTGGACTCGGCATTTAGGAGATTATTGGGGACCTTGTTAAGAGCAACTTCAGTGGGGGTTGCTGCTGAGAATAAGAATGCAAACGTTTGAGCAGTGAATATATTGTGAAGAAATTGAGACAGAAGCACAGGTATCTCTTCCAGTAAGATAGTTGGTCCCTGAAGGATGAAAGGTAGTGGGAGAGCCATTCAAGGTGGGGGAGACTTGAAGGTGCTCAAATGCTGAAGAATATAGGCCCTAAAGTAGAAGAAATGGAAGATCCACCCACAGAGGGTTAATTGATGTACAAGATCCCTGGGGAGAGAAGGAAAGTAGATGGTAGAGAGAGAGCTCTTCATTGAGACAGAAGGAAAACCAGCAAAGGTGAGGAAGTGATGTGAATACATTTGTAGGTGTGGAGTTCTTGTCTGATGAGCTTCTTTGTTCCCGGTAAAGCAGGAAGTGAAATGTTTTACTGATAACCAGTTAGGGACTGCAGAACAGAGGAGTTTGAGAGAGGAATGAAGTTTTAGAATAGGCTTATGGAAAAAAATCTAAGCAGGGGTACATGAAATAGATCGGTAAGTAATGCTAAATTGGTGGTGACCCAAATATGCATAGCTACTTAATTAAATAAATATCTTGAAATGCTTACAATATGCTAGGAAGTATTCCCAAACTGGGGGAAAGCGTGGTGAATGAAATAAATGTCTTATCTTAATGAAGCTTACATTAAATTGGGGGAGACAGAGTATATAGATACATATACCCTAAAGTTAGTAGGGGATATGAAGAAAGAAATTTTGTAAACAGGAAGTGTCCATCAGTAGATGACTGTAAAAGAAGATATTGTATATGGACTCAATGGAATACTACTCAGCTATTTTTTAAAAGAAGGTGAAATATTGCCTTTCTTAACATGGTTGGAACTTGAGGTGATTGTGCTAAGTGAAATAAGTCAGAAAGAGAGAGAGGTACTGTCCGATTTCATTCATGTGGAATATAAAGACACAAAGCAAACAAACACAACACAACACAACAACCTTGGACTCAGAACATAAAGATGGTTACCAGAGGGGTTGAGGGAGGGGAATGAAAGGAATGGGGTGTCCGCTGGATAGTGGTAAACAATACTAGAACTCTGGTGATGGCTGCAGCGTGGCATATACATTTTTCAAGGTGTGAAGCTGTACTCCTAAAATTTATATAGTATTGTAAATCAATGGTTAACCAATAAAAAAGAAAAGAAACAAATAGGGAGGATCAAGGCTGCTTTTCAGTAGAGAGTGGTTTGGTTAGGTCTTCCTGAGCAGGTGGCACGTGAATAGATGCCTGAGGGAAGTGAGAGAATTATGATGTATGTGAATGTCTGGGGGAAGAGCACTGCAGGCAGATAGAATGGCAGGTGCAAAGGTCCTGAGGAGGGAATGGAATGTGCTGAGTATGGACAGATAAGGAACAGTACAGAGGCCAGTATGAGGGGCAGGGTGCAATGAGGAAGAAGAAGAAAAGGCTGAAAGGGAGATTGTACTGAGAAGGCCAATGTAATGATCCCGGGAGAGAGGAGAATGGGTTGTGTTAGGGTATAGAGGTGATAAGATGTGGCTGAAGCTTGTATATATTTAAATGATAGAACTACAGGATTCACTTCAGTTTGATGTGGGATATGAAAGTAAAAGAAGAGGTAAAGCCAAGGTTTTTGCTCTGAGCATCTGGGTGAAAGAAGTTGCTATGTTCTAACAGGAAGAACTTTGAGAGAGAAGGCTTAGTTGGTAGGTAGGAAATACAAATAAATCAAAGTTTTGGACATATTAAATATGAGACAACTAACAGACATCAAGCAGTGATGTCAAGGGTGCAGTTGGACATATGGGTCCTGAGTGCAAGAATAGAACCAGACTGGAGGTGTATATTTAGGAGCCAGCAGCATATTTAACATTAAGGGAGTCGATGCCATCTCTTGGGAAGTGACTATAGAAAAAGAAAAGAAAATACCTGAGGACTGAAGAATGAATTCTGAAGCTAAAACAATATTGAAAGGGGGGAAGATGCGGAGGAGATACAGGAGGCATCAAAGGAACTTCTGGTAAGGTAGAAAGGAGACCTGGAGTGTATGACATCCCAAAGACAAAATGGAGAAAGGTTTGTCAGATAGGAGTGAGTGATCATTTGTGTTGACTGTTGCAAAAGTGGAATAAAGTGAGGCCTGGGAATTGACCATTGGATTTGGCAAAGTGGAGATGATTGGTAGCCTTGAGAAAAGTAGTTTCTCTGAATCGATGAGGGAAAGAGTCTAATTGGAGTAGGTTCAAGAAAGAGTAGGATACATCTCCTTTAAGGAGTTTTGCAATGAAAGTGAGTAGAGAGGAAAGGGACTGTAGCTGGAAGGAGTAGCTCAGAGTGGTGCCGTGAGATTCTCTCCAGCATCTTCAACAAGTGAGGTGTGAAAGATGGCGACTAGACCAATTCAGAGCCAAAAGATTGCAAGATGGGTTCAGCGAGGGAGCTGGGCAAAAAACTATGCAGGGCACTGCACGAATGATCAAAATGAACTCCTGGGGCTAGGTTGGATGATCAGTGAGGTGCAACCACGATCCTTAGGAGAGGGAGGAAAGAAGTAAGGGAACCAGAGAACTAGAACTCTGTTGTCAGAGGAGGATATGAAAATTTAGGATCAAAGAAATAAAGCAGTTGATGTCAAGAATCACACTGCAGCTTTGACAATGGCTTTTTAAATTACAGTGAGATCCCTAGATGAATGAGGAAGAAAACCCAGGAAACAAGATTTTTGGAGGAAAAATAAATAGTGGGCAGAGAAAGAAACAAATATCTATTGAGCACCTACTGTGGATGAGGTGATTTTAACATATGCTGTTTCTTAAAAATTTCACAAGTCTTAGATATCAAAATCCTAATTTTATACTTGAAGAAATTGTAATTCAGAGGATAAATAATATGCCCCAAATCACATGGTTAGCAAATAATCAGAATTCGACCTGGCTCTGAAGTTCATGTATGTTCATTATCCTCCCTCTCTCCCTCTCTTCTTTCCATAGAATTTATGAGTGTGAAAATCATAAGTATATAGCTTACAAACTATGTACATGGTTACCACCCAGATCAAGACATAGAACGTTTACAAAGTGCAGAAGTCTCTCTCATACTCACATTTTTACCTTCCTTCAGAGGTAACCATTTAAAAGTTAATTTTTTGTCTGAACTCGACTGGATGATGAGAAGCCCAGATAAATGGTTAGATATTATTTCTGGGTGTGTTCGTGAGGGTATTTCTAGAAAAGATTAGTATTTGAATCTGTAGACGCAGTAAAATAGATTTTCCCCTCTTATGTGGGTAGACAAGTGGAAGCCACTAGAATTACTTAGGTAGACAGTCAGCCAAAATCAGTGCCACATTCCTGGAAGGATTACAGAGATTAGTGCCACCATCAAAGACTTGAAAGAAACAAGCACTGCACCCCCATTCAATTTGCTATTTGGCCTGTGCAGAAGACAGATGGATCTTAGAGAATGTCAGAGGATTATGATAAGCTTAACCAAACAGTGACTGCAGTTGCAACTACTGTACCAGATGTAGTTTCATTGCTTAAACACATTAGCTCATCCTGTTCCTTGGATGCAGCTATATAACTGGCAAATGCCTTCTTATCTCCATTTCTGTTCATAAAGTCTACCAGAAGCTGTTTGCTCTGTGTTTGTAAGGCCAACAATACACCTCTGCTATCCTACCTTAGGACTGTGTATCAGCTCTCCAGCCCTGTGTCATCATTTAGTTTGTAAGGATCTTGACTGTCTTTCTGTTCCCAACTTATGCTGGTGCATTACACTGATGGCATTGTGCTGATAGGATCTGATGATCAAGAATAGCAATTACTCTACGCTTATGGGTAAGATGTTTACATGTCAGTGGGTGGGAAATAAATCTCTCAAAAATTCAGGGGACCTCTCCCTTCATGAAACTTCTAGCTGTCCAGTGGTGTGGGGAACATTGAGATATTTATTCTAGGTGAAGAGGTACATCTGGCTTCTCCAAACTGAAAAAGAAGCACAGCGCCTTGTGGGCCTTTCTGGATTTTGAAAGCAATGCATTTCTCATTTGAATATGTTACTTTACCTCATTTACAGAGTTATCCCCAAAAGTTGCTAGCTTTGAGTAGGACTCAGCACAAGGAGACTTTGTAAGAGGTCTGGGCTGTTGGGCAATCTCTGCCATTTTGACCATATGATCCAACAGAATCAATGGTGCTTGAAGTGTTGGAGACAGATAGGGATGCTCTCTGGAGCCTTGCAGTGGCCCTTGGTGAATCACAGTGCAGGCCTGTAGGATTTTGGAGCAAAACCCTGCCACCTGCTTTCCTTTTGAGAAACAGCTCTTGGCCCTGAAGAACAATGGCGAAAGGAAATCCTTCCACTGGGCAGAATTTCAAGCAATGTACCTGATTGTTTACTTTGCTTGGAAGGAGAAATAGCCAGACACGCAATAATATACCTGTTCATAGGCTATGGCTAATGCTTTGTCTGGATGGCCAGGGACTTGGAAGAAACATGACTAGAAAATTGCTGACAAATCTGTGGAAGAGATGTGTGGATAAAATACTTTGGGCAAAAGCCAAAGATATTTGTGTCCCATGTGAATACTTACCAAAGGGAGAACACTGCAAAGTTGTTTTGAGGAAAACAACTGGCCTCTTTCCTCAGCCACCTCTGTGTTTCCCAGTGAGCTCATGATAAAAGTAGACATGGAGGCAGGAATGGAGATTATAAATAGACTCAGTAACATGGGCTTCCACTCAAAATCTGGATATGCCCACTGCTGAGTGCTCAATCTGCCAGTGCAGAGACAAACACTGAGTGTCCGATATGGTACCACTCCCTGGGGTGATCAGTCAGCCCCTTGTGGCAGTTTATTACATTGAACTGCTTCATCATGGAAGAGGCACATTTTGTTCTTACTGGAATAGACAGTTTCTCTGGGTATGAATTTGCCTTCCTGTACATGATGCTTCTGCCAAAACTACCACCTATGGACTTAAAGAATGCTTTATCTACTGTCATATTATTCCACACAGCACTGCTTATGATCAAGGAACTCACTTTACAGCAAAAGAAGTGTTGGCAATAGACCCGGGCTCATGGCACTCATTGTTCTTATTGTGTTCCCCACTATCCTGAAGCAGCTGATTTAGTAAAATGGTGGAACAGCCTTTCGAAGCCTCACTTATTGCACCAACCAGATAGCAATACCTTGCAGGGATAGGACAAGGTTCTCCATATAGAATCTCTGCTTTGAATCAGCTTTCCATATATGGTGATGTTACTCCAGTTACCAGGATTGACAGGTCAAGGAATTAAAAGGAGGCACCACTTGCTATTATACCTAATGACCAGTAGCAAAGTTTTTAGTTCCTGTTACTACAACATTATGTTCTGCTAAACTAGAGGGAGGGATGCTTCTACCCGGAGACACACAATGATTCCACTGAGTTAGAAGTTAGTTACAACTGCTACCCAGTTACTTCTGCTCCTTATGCCTCTGAATCAATAGGCAAAGAGAGGAGTTACTGTGCTAACTGGGGTGATTGATCCTGGCTAGAAAGGGAAAATTGTACTACAACTCCATAGTAGAGGTAAGGAAGTAGTAAGGAAGAATATGTGTGGAGTATGAGACCCCTCAGGGAAATTCTTACTTAGTATGTCCATTAAGATCTATGGAAAACTGTTAACAACCTAATCCAGGCAGGAGTATTAACAGCCCAGATCCTAAACAGGGACCAAACTAAAGGTTTGGTTCACCCCAACAGGTAAAGAACTACAACCAGTCGAAGTGTTTGATGAAGAAAAGAGAATACAGTGTGGGCAATGGAAGAAGGTAGCTGTATATACCAACTTTGACCATGTGATCAAATAAAGAAAGCAGGGCTAATTTTTATATGCAAACAACACACTAGAAGAAAAACGAAATCACAAAAATCACACCATTTAAAATGGAAGTTAAACAAATTAAATACCTGGGCATATACCTAACAAAGAACGTACGAGAGCTGTATAGTAAAAATTACGAGTCCTTCTTAAAGGAAATAGAAGAGGACAGAAAGAAATGAAAAGACATCCCCTGCTTGTGGCTGGGAAGGATCAATACTAAAATAGCCATCTTACCCAAAACAATATGTAGGTTTAATGATGCCCTCATTAAAATACCATGTGCTTATTTCCAGAAAATAGAACAAAAAAAAAATCTTAAAATTTGTATGAAACAATGAAAGACCGTGAACAGCCAAAGTAATCATTAGAAAAAAGAATGAATCTGGAGGTATTACACTTCCAGACTTTGAACTATATTACAAAGCAATAGTGATCAAAATAGTATGGTACTGGAATAATAACAGAGGCACAGATCAGTGGAATAGAACTGAATCACCAGAAACTGACCCACTCCCTGCAGTCAATCTACAACAAAGGAGCCAAAAGCATTCAATGTAAAAAGGAAAGTCTCTTTGACAAATGGTGTTAGGAAAACTGGACAGCCACATGCAGGAGAATGAAGCTAGACCACTCTCTAACATCATTTACAAAAGTTAACTCAAAATGGATTAGAGACTTGGGCATAAGACCAGAAACCATAAAGCTCTTATAAGATAGCATAGCAAAGACTTTTCATGACATCAGTCATAGAGAAGGCTTCGGGGACTCAACTCCACCATCAAGGGAAACAAAAAGAAAAATAAACAACTGGGACTACATCAATCTAAGGAGCTTCTTCATAACAAGAAAACATCACCAAAACCAAAAGGAAACCTACTAATTGGGAGAAGATATTTATATTTGATATTTCTGACAAAGGCTTAATATCTAAAATATACAAAGAACTCATAAAACTCAACAACAGAAGAACAGGCAATCCAATCAAAAAATAGGGGGAGATTATAGAATTTATATCAGAGTATTTAAGAACTTTTAATTTTACCTCACAGTGTTTATGTAAAGGAGAAGAGCAAACCACTCAAGGATATTATCTCTTCTGGGGAAGAAGTTAGTGTGTTTTTAATTATATGCAGAATAGTTGTATCATGTTTGATGGAATTATAACCTAGCTATTATCTTTATTTGGAAATTAAATTTGGGTTAAGGAAATTAACAAGTAATAGATTTGTGATGGTTAATTTTGTTTCAACTTGACTAGGCCACAGGGTGCTCAGCTATCTGGTTATTTTGGGGTGTGTCTACCAGGATATTTCTGGATGAAATTAACATAGAACTAATAGAGCAAGTAAAGCAGTGGGACTTCCCTAATGTGGGTGGGCCTCATTCAATGTATTGAAGGCCTTGAATCAAACAAAAAGGGAGTGTTTGCTCTCTTGGCCTGGGTTTTTTCAAGCTGGGATATCAGCTTTTTGCATTCAGACTCAGACTTGAATACACTGTTTTATCAGCTTTCCTAGGTCTCCAGCTTGCCAACTGCAATTCTTAGAACATCTCACCTTTTATATAATCAAGTGAATCAATTCCATATGTAAATCAATCTTTTTCTCTTTTTCTTTCTTTTTGTTGATAGATATAAATAGATATACATCTGGGTTCTCCAGAAGAACCCATAGAATCTCTTTCACGCTCTCTTGTCCTCTTTCTCCATCTATCTTATGAGCCTATGGATTCTGTTCCTCTGGAGAACCCAATTTAATATGCTCTGTTTGTATAATTAGTTCATAAAAATTAGCTTGATTCAGTTTTTCTTGCTTGTGTGAGTTCTTTATAATTTTTTAAATTTCTTTTCTCTTTTATTAGATTGTTAGTTTAAATTCTTGTATATTCCCTTTAGTGGTTGTCTGATTCCTTGGTTTATTAAATTTCACCTTAATTTAGTACTTTTACCATTTCTCAAACAACACAAGAAACTTGAAACAATTTTATTGCATTTACCCCTCTCGCATTCTTTGTGATATTATAGCCACATATTTAGCTTCTATATATATTATAAACTTATCAATTCATTATTGTTATTGTTTTACATAGTTCCCTAGTGCTTTCTATTCCTTCCTGCAGTTTTATACTTACAGCTTGGGTAGTTCCTTCAGCCTGAATAACTCACTGCTGTAGTTCTTGTACTGCAGTCTCTTGGAAACGCTGTCTCAGCTTTTGTGTGTCTAAAAATGTTTGATTTCACCATCAGTTTTGAAGGCTATTTTAACTGGCTATAGAATTTTAACTTTTTGTGGTTGTTGTTTCAGGACCTTAAGAATAATAATGGCCTTTTAGCTTAATTTCTGTAGAAATGTTAGGTGTTATTATTGCATCCTAAAGGTAATGTGTCTTTTCTCTTTTTCTTTTTTTTTTTCCTCTTAAGATTTTTTTGGCTTGTTTTTCAGCATTTGACTACATTGGGTCTAAGGGTAATTTTCTTTATAATAATTCTGTTTATTATTTAACTTGAATCTATAGCTTGATGTCTTTCTGAAGTTTTGGAAAATTCTTGACCATTATCTCTTTAAAGTTTGCTTCTACCTCATTCTCTCATTTCTCTTCTCCTAGGACTCTAATAGCTCATTTAATGCCCTTTACTGTGCCCGTGTCTCTATCATGCTCTGTCTTGTTCTTTCAGTCTTTTTCTTTATCTCTGTGCTTCAGCTTGAATATTTTTATGACATGTCTTTATGTTTACTGATACTGTCTTTTGCTGTATCTAATATGATAAATTAATCCTACATCTTTATTTTAGACGTTATGTATTTCAAGTCTATAGTATCTATTTCATTATTTTTATAGATTCCAATTTTCCATTGAAATTCTTTGTTCATATATTTTGTCTCTTTTCTTGATTTCTTAAATATATTTATTATTATTACTTTAAAATACTTGTTTGTCTTCCTTATCTAGATGATCTGTGGATCTATTTCTTTTTTGTCTTTTTTTTCTTTTAATTATTGGGTAATTTTCTGCTTCTTCCATAATTACTAATGTTTAATTCTATGCCTGACATTGAATACAAAGAACTATAGGCACTCCAGTGATATGGTATTTTCTGTTAGATAGGGTCTTCTCCTTTCTTGCACTGGACATATAGGATGAGAGGCTGAGCACCTCAACCCAGTTAAGGATTGAAATGAGTTGGAGTTGTCTTTCAGCGTTAGTAAAATTCAGCCTACCTTTGGTGTGTTGCTGTTCCTGGACTTTTGATTGATGGCTGGTAGGTCTTTGTCTTCTGCAGCCTATGGGAGGTTCTGCCTTTAGGCCTATTGGGTATAGAAGATATTGGAGGTTTTGAGCTTATCAGTTTATCTTCATGCCTACTACAGTTTAAAAATATGGCAGGTATTTTGTGGGGGAGCTGGTGTACTTGGGGAAGTTTTCTTTTTCAGTGGGACTTTGACTTCTAAGCTCAACAAGTTTACTATAGATTTCACATTGTCTTTAGAATCTTTCCGCCTAGCTCTGTAGCTTCCTGTGGGCAAACTCAGAATTCAGCAGATTTCTTATGGGGAAAACCAGCTATCTTTGAGTCTCATATCAATGAGTTACTTTGGCCCCATACAATTGCCAAAAATCTGACTTGTTGATTTTCCCTTTATTAAAGTCTCTCAGTCTTAACCCATGTCCCAAATTGACAATTGCCCCAAGGGAAGAAAACTTCAGAAATGTTCTCTTTTCTTTGAACTTCAGTTCATCCAGTCCTCATTTCCCCATAGACTTCTGATTTCTTCAGAAATAGGCTTTTGTAATTTTCCCATATTTATTGCTAGTTGCTAAAAGAGCAGCTTTTGGCTAACCCAATCTACTATGACTCATGCGCAGGAAAAGAATAAAGTAGAAAGACAGAACAGAATATATCTGGGCAGATAAAGAAGAGAGAAATAGACACCTGACAGAGCATAGTAATAATTCTCTTGGCATGTCCTGGTGGAGCAGCCATAAGGTCAATCGCCTCTGAAGGAGCAGGCCACTTACCACTGGGTTCAAGTCCCGGGTCCCAGGTGAGGCAAATAGTGTGAACAACTAAATAAAAAAATAAAGATACTTCTTCCTCCTCTCTTCCTGCTTACCTGTCTACTCACCTACAATCCAGCCTGCACCTTTCCTTTAAATACATATATGTTTAACAAAAAAAATAATTCTCTTCTCTGTGTTCTAATTCTTATTGCAATATGGATTAGAAACCATTTCTCTGACTCCTTCATTGGTGGACATTTGTACCAGTTCTCCTTGTATGGAAGGAAGAAACCACTCTGAGATAACTAACCTATGATCCACCTGACATGGGCAGGACTGAGTCAGGAAGACTGACATGTTAACTAAAGTTCCCATCATTTCCTTTTGGAAGCACTATAGAAAACAAATAAACAGGGACTCTGGAGTATGAAATGAGAGGTGTTTTTGATATTTGATAAAGTATGTTTTCTGAGGGATCAGACACCAGTTTCTGGGAGTTAAGAAGGAAAACGGGCGGCCGTAAGTTTCTTAGTTGAGGAGGGAAAAGTGGCTGGAAGAGAAGGAGTCAAATAGAAGTGACTGAAGTTTTAGCCCTTGGGGCCAGAGTACAATTTTCTTGGTTTAAGAAGGCCTGGGAAACATCTTTCTTATTCTGACTATAATTTTAGAACTAAACTTCGACCATTTGAAAATTTGACTACTTTTGTGTTATTTGTGCTTTTTAGTTTACCTTAGCTTTTATAGAACTGTTCAGTAAGTTATATTGGAAATAAGATCTTATTAAAACCATGGAGGAAGATTCAAAGAAAGAGAATTGGGCTTCCAAGAAAGTAATAGGAGCAGCTGGAAACAACAGGAGAGGTAGGACCCAAGAGGGGGGAGAAGCCAGGGCACAGAGGGAGAGTCACTCCTGCCACTCACTTCCTTCTAAAGATTCTCCATGCTGAGTGTCTTCAGCCTTGAGGGAGTTTTTTTTTTTTTTTTGGTTTCTTTGTAATGAAGAAAGCTTGATGCACAGCTGACCAATAGTAACCAGAGAAAAATGACATTGGAGAACTAAAAAGGTCAGATGGGAAGAGAAAGTAAAAGAATAAAGCACCCTGAGGGCATTTTGCTTAGGAAGGACTAGCCATACCTATCTCCGTAGTTATCAAGGACATTGCTATTTGCAGTGCACTAAAATAATGTTGATGGGTATTAAGAAAATAATTAATTGCATATAGTGTTGTTTTTTAACTGAAGCTATGGAAAAGTAGAAAGCACTTGAAAAAGCTGTTCCATAGAAAAGAGTTAAAAATGAAAGTTTGAGTGCTTCAAGATTGGTCTTCAGTTTTATTGGAATTTTGCTAGTTAGGATTACGATCTAGTAGATTCTATGTATTGCTCAACACTTATCCCACCTTCTACTGTAGGGAGTTAAAGCTAAAAGCTACATTTCTTAGAATCCTGTACTGCTAGGGTTCCATATGTAGTTTAAATTCCTTTGGGTTGATAGATTTGCTGAAACTTGGATTTGAAACTGAATAAAGTACAGAAAGAGGCAAGGCCAGGGTCATCCCTTCCTACTGACACAGACAGTGGCAAGGGCATGGTCACTACACCAACTGCTCCTGGCTAGGTGCAGTGACAACAATGGCAGAGGTGCTCTCAACAAAGCAGAAGCAGTTGGGAGCTGTTCTCAGTAGCTCTGTCAGCACCTGTTCCCTTCATTTCCTCCTAATTTAGGAAGTAATATAATACCTGGAAATAAATGCCTTTCTGCTTACTGTAACTCAAATGTAGATCTGTTCTCTACAGCTGAATGTTTTATATCAACTATGCCAGGTGGCTGAGAAGCCATCACTATCATCTGCATCACTCAAGTCTCTGTACCTGGTACCATGCAGCCCTGTAATAAAGGTTGACTTAGCCTGTAGGTAGAATTATGTAGCATCCAAGTCACTGAGTGACTTCAGGGGATGATCTCTGTTCCCTGAGTTTACTGCCCTCAAATTTCACCCGAAATTAATTTAAGGCCTTTCCCCCCCAACTGTTACAGGTGCATCTATCACTTAGCATGCACACACGCTCTTCCATATATGTGTGTGTGTGTGTGTGTGTGTGTGTGTGTATGTGTATGTATATGAAGGGTGGGGAGAGAAGACTGAAGGAATAGCATGCAATGTAAAAACACTGAGGAAGGCATAGCTCCTTAAGCAGACACTAGTGACTTGCAACTCAATATGAATGTATGCAGGTCTTCATAAAGAGCCAGTTTTGATAATTTAGAATTTGGGGTGGAAGGGTGGCAGAGTAAAAGGTGGAAATGTTTGGAAAATCCACATATTTTGGGTTTCTCCTGAATTTGGGAGCCAAGGGTAGTAGTATGCAGAGAATGGCGGTTTTAAAGATACTTTGCTGTGGGTGGAGCATGTCTTTACCAATTAGGACTTAAGAGAAAGAATAGAATATGCTAATAGACGTAAAGAGAGTACATTAGCACGGGCACCTGCTAGTTCTGATATTTGGAAGGAAACAAAGGAAACTGTGCTTTGAAGATGAAGGGAGAAGGTACAGGAATATTTCCATACCTAGACACGGCAGGACTGCTGAGATTCCTCTTCTGACTAATCCAGGAAGGATTTGGGGGGCTGATGTAATTCCTTTTTATTTTGGTTAGTCATGTATTAAGTACTTTGGGGCTTCAAATGGAATGGTTTTATAGGGCTATTCAGAGACCTGAGAACTGATTGCTTCATCAGCAGAATCCTGGGCTTTATGGGAGAAAGCTGTGAGATGGGATCTTGACAACTGCTTTAAAGTTCCAGCAAACAAGTTTATCCACAAAGCATTTTTCCAGTCTTTCCTGGGAGCATTAGGAGCACTTTCACAAGGTCTAATTTTAATCTTTCCTACATCCTTGTGAAGTAGGTAAGAAGTATTCTTACACTTTTATTTTAACAGATCATAAAATTTCATGGCACACAGTTTCCAAATAAACCATGTGGGGCCAAAGTGTGAAGCCAGTCCGAGCTGTCTGTGTTCCAAGAGAAGAGCTGTGATTCTTAATACTGAAGCATTTTATTTAGTCTGCACTTTCTTCTTTCTGTTCTAATCTTATGGCTATAAGATTCGATATAGTAGTGGCAGGCTTAGTATTGATACATAATGAATTCATAAAAGTGTTGATTATGAAGGCTTTCCTATGGTTTTGAGAGTGAACTATGCAAAGAATATGCTTCTTTTCTTTTTTTCTGGGCACTTAAAGATGTTTCAGAGTTGCAGAAAATTTCTCTGATACGTCAAAGTGTTGAACCTCAGGAGCTGGGGCTGTCTTTTGTTTAGTAACTCAAAAAGACTTTCCTGGAACATGAACTGTTAATGAAAGGTAGGCTTAAGAAAGAAGAGACACTGTTAACCATTATCTTCCTATCTTCTATTGTCTGAAGGGAGAAATAATTCTGTTGATCTGCCCAGCTAAGTTTTACCTCTGTCAGTAACAAAGACTTAGTTTCTAACAATGGTGGATGAATAATAGATGAACAGCCAATTTGTCCTGGGATGTTAGAGCCTGAAAGATAATGGAATGTCTACCCATTGTTAAACATGGGATTTGAAACAGGCTACATAGAAATAGTTTTATTTTGTTAAAGCATGGTGGTCAACATAATAAAGACCTTTGTGTTAAAGAGAGTTTCTCTGTTTTAAAGAGATCTGATTATGACAGACTGTGTTTACTTTTGATTTTTATTTCTTATCAATGTAACCTTAAAGTATTTCCTTTTCATATTTAACTTCACTGTTAAAAAAAGCCTAAAGTTGTTTTTTGGAAAACAGTATAGACATTCCTCAAAAAGAGAAAAAAAAATTGGCTACCATTTGACCCAGCAATCCCTATTCTCTAGGCACATACCCAGAGAATACAAAAACTTGAGTCAAAAAAAAAAAAAAAAAAAAAAAATCTGCACCCCTATGCTCATCGCACAATTCACAATAGCCAAGATATGGAAGCAACCTAAATGTTCATCAACAGATGACTAGATAAAGAAACTGGTATGTATATTCAGTGGAATTCTAGGCAACTGTTAAATAAAGATAAAGTTGTGCCTTGAATAGAACCAGAGGAGATTATGTTAAGCAGAATTAGCCAGAAAGAAAAAAAGATGATGGTTTCACTCACAGGATGATTTTACTCATGTGGAACATAAAGAAACAAAACAAGCAGACGTCTACAAAATTCACAGGATGTGAAATTGTGGCTGTAGCCACAGAGGTGGCGTATGAGGAGCGGCGGGGGCTTGGGGGAGGTGGGCAAGGGAAGAAGGAATTAACAAGGAGGCGGTAAAGGGCTCTGGGACTTGGTTGGTGGGTCTGGTGTGAAATGCACAGACTGAGGTGCAAATTCAATATCCTCATTTATAGAGCAATGTGTAATAATCACACAATTAAAAAAAAACTGAGGATTGAAAGCTAGTGAAATTGACACCCTTTTGTTTTTAACCAGAATTAGACAAAATGAAGGATTTGATTGGTCCTATGTAGTGTCCCTTGTTCACCAGTTCCTACTTTATGTTGAAATTGAATATGCTGGGATATGATCCTGTGGCCTGTGAGCTTGTTTTCATTATTATCTACCAAATTTTGGAAGACTAAGCATTAAATATATAAAATGGAGATTTTCTCACATTGTCATAGTGTATCTTTTAAGGTCTTCAAGAAAGATACACTAGATGTACTGTAGCAGCACTATGAAGTTATTCTCAGGGCGTTCTATGAGACCGCTGCAAAAACAAGGATTTATTCTAAAATGATGCTACACCAATATATTTCTGTGTGAAGAGAATGCATAGTTGGGCAATCGATTGCATTTTTTTGTTAGATCTCTGTGTTCAGGCCTTATAAAATTCTGTAAATTTCTGGGAGCATGTTCTACAGTAAAGAAAGAGATCCATTTTAGTTTTGGGTGGGGAGAAGTAGAGGAAAGTCTGGAAAAGGGTTTTTTCTCTTTTGCAATTGGAACTTTACATTCAGAAACCATAGAATCAAGTTTTGTGTTTATTTTTTTTAAAGAAAAGGCACAGGCAGAAATGAAGGTAAGCAGAGACAGGCCGGCAGGAAGAGAGAGGAGCAAGAAACACTTTATTTTATTTTAGTTGTTCATCTCCATTGTTCCCCTGGACCCAGGTGTGTGTGGGTTGTGCCCAGGGTGCACCACAATCAAGCATTTTAAATGTCAACATATCTGCTGTTTTGTGTTTTATCACTTGGTACAGTTTTTATTTGAAGTATATAAGATCAGGGTTTGAGAGCACCACATCTGCATTTTCAGTGTCTATAAAGGTCTAAACTAGCGTCTACCTTGAATGTTTTTTGTTAAAAAACCAGCAATTATTCCCCATTACTCATTAAATCAAATCTAAATTGTTTAGCTTGCTGTTTTCCAAACTTGCCCATGAACTTCTAGCTCCCGGCCCGGGTGATGGTGTTCTTTTCAAGCAGACAGAATGTCAGCAGGAAGGCACAGAAGTGTTTGGGGTTAGGCACTAGGACAAATACCTGGAATGGGCGAGGGGTGCCTAAAGATTGGGGCCCGTATACACCAGGACTGCCATTGTAGGCTTCTTGAAATCCTCAGCTACATACATTTTACTGAGCTCTTCTTCATGCCAGAGACTGGTTACTACAGGAAGGCAGAAATGAATAATTCACCAACCATGTCCCTATCCTTGCATCTGCTGTGGCACTTAAGCTGGTAAATAATCGCTGCAGAGGCAGTTAAGTGCTGTGATACCTTATGGGCCAAACTTATGGCAATAATGGGAATTTGTTTCTTGATTTTTTTACATACAATTTCCCCACATTAACGGCCGGATTATAAACCCACAAAGACATTAAAATAAGAACTGTAGCTATTAAAAACCTGTTCCAGTGATCTCATACTTCGTGGTTGAAGCAGTTAATCGCGGCTACACACTCACAATATTAGCAAGACACAGAAACTTGTTCCCACTCTTTTTTGTGTCCAGCAGGAGCTACATTTTTCTCCTAGCCACCTTTTGCGACAGGGAATTATTCCTCCTGCTTTCTCTCCTAGCAACAGCAACATTCTTTCAGAGAGCATTTGTTTTCCTCTCTGAGCAACCATCTCAGTCGCTGGGGAAGGGGAAAGGTGGGGTGAATAGGAGGGAGCGTAGCTCCAGGCCTTCTGCTCCCCTCTGGGAGGGCACTGCCCTCTGGAAATTCCGGGCTCCTGCACTCTGAAAGCTCCTGCAGGCGGTGCTGGGGGATGTATGCTCTGCACTGAGTTCGATCTAACAGTGACAGTGCAAACTCAGTCAAGTGACGGGGCTGTGGCTGTTCTGAAGGCGGAATCAGAGGCAATGGAGCTGGCACAGTTTGAAGAGCAGGCTTTAAAGAGAAAAAAGGTGTAAAACCAAGCAGAACAAACAGAGTGAGAAAGGTCAAGGAGTGAGAAGTGGTGTGGTTGTATGGGAACTGAAACCCGTAGAAATCAGAAATTAAAGGAAGAAAGGATAGGTTTTAGAACACTGCAGGTCAAAGTGGGAAGGAGAAGATCCACTAGTTAATTGGATCAATGTGCTTTTTCAGAAATCATGGAAACCTTTAAGATGCTCCCTAGCAGGTGATGATTCCAAGGAAAAAAGCCCGGGGGTGCTGTATTAACTGGAGCAGAGGTATGGTTTTCATATCTCCTCTTATGTCTATTGATCCAGCAAGCACAGTCCCCCTACAATAATTCAACCCAAAGACAAGAGGAATATAAACCAGTGCAAAGCTAAAACAAATGTCTTTTCTGACATACTGTGACCAAGAAGAAAACATCACACATGATAGCACTTGTTATGGACAGGGCAGCAACACTCTGGGGAACTTTTTATTATTATCTCCCTTTTGCAAAGAGGGAAACAGAAGCACCGAGAGGTAAGGCAGTTTGTGCCAGATTATACTGTGGAGGGTGGGGAGGGAAGCTTACCCTTTCTCTCCCATTTTTCAGCTTACAAATAATCAAATTAAAATCAGACAAATTAACTGGAGAAAAAGATAAACTGCATATGTACAGGGACTCTACGTAGACTCGAAGGTTCTGAGCAAACTGGGGCTATGGATGTCGTGGGGACTAAGGAGCCGGGGCTGAGGTCTGGGCTTGGAAGGAAGGCAACTCAGGAGCATGGAAAGATCATGTAATTGGCAACCAGATGCTTGCAGGGAATTTCACATCCTACTTTGATTTGAAATTCATCGAAAGCAAGTGTCATCATCTTCAGATGACAGAAGTGACACTAAGTACAGGGAACTATGGAGCAGCAAGCTGTGTCCTGCGCTTCAGGTTTCAGCATTTATATACACCATCTCATGTAACCCTCCTCGTTGGAGCCAGTTACCTGCTTCTTGCAAACAAGGTTGCTGAAACTGAGAAAATGGAGTTTACTGTTCGTGACAAAGTGCAAATTTAAATCTAGGCTGGTTTTACTCCAGACACACCCCCTTTGCACATATTCCTAGGGTGTGCTACCAAGGAAAGTTGTGGACTTTTCTAAGACTGTGAGTTAGGTTTATGAAGAGGTTCCTTCTTGTGGTATTTCTTCCTCGATTTTATGAAATAGAAAGAAGAACTGGTGTCTAGTAAAATGTGTGCTAGTTAAAATGACACCCAGTGCAGAAGGGCAGAGGGGAATTTCAGCCAAGAGATTTTCCTTGCTTCCTCCCTGTCCACCACCTAGTCCATATAACTCTGGTGATAGCTGGCTTCCTGGAACAGGTCTTCTGCCTAAATTCCTTTAAGCGGTTAAAGGGGGAGGTAAAAAGTTCTTCCTGAGATTTTCAGGCCTTAACTGTCTAATTTGAAACTATCCACATGCCAAGTGGCACATTTTGAGGCCTGGTCTGAACCCCTTCAACTGTAGTTTCAGAGAAACCAAGCTTAGAGGTGTGTCTTGTGGTTCAGATGACTGAGATGCTAGAATGTGGTCCACGTAAAGCCCAAGGACCTGGGTTTGCGACATAGGATCAGGGTGAAAAGCCAAAAACCAAAATACCCCCCAAAACCCCCAAAACCAAACCACCTAACTAAATAAAGATCCTTCCATTCTTCCTTCTTCTTCCCCTCCTGCCCTCCCTCCTTCCTTTCTTTTCTTTCTTCTCTCCTTAAAGAGGGGTGGGGGGAGAGAGAGAGAGAAGCTTAGATGAGGGTCTTCTACTTCATGCTGACTTTGTGAGTTTGTTTCCTTAATTGTCTTCTCCATTTTCTGGGATCCTTGGTCAGCAGGAGGGCACTGCAGATTTCCAGGCACTACTGCTGGACTTAGAGTAATCAAGGAACAGCAACTGCCAGTAAGATATACTTGCACGACTCTTGTTCCCTTGTATTTCAGAACTCTGGGAAATTCCCAGGGAAAATAGGGACAGAAGGAAGAAAGAGAGGAAGGGAAGGAGGAAGGAAGTTCTTCTTTCTTTACTTCATCTTCTCATCAGGTGTCATGGGGAAGAGAAGAGAATGACTGCCAAGGGAGCTTCTGAATGTTTGAATATGAGGACCCCTTGTAAATGTCTAAAACTTTATTAGTAATTGCACTCAGGATTGAGGGAAAAGCATCCATGGACATGTGGATGACTTTAATAGCCCCTTCCTACACTCTGTTCCCCACCCCGTCACTGGCTGGGAGAACTCTATGTCAAGGCTTCTAAAAGTTTGATCATAAACCACATGAAATGTGTTAAAATAAAAATGGGGGGGATAGCACTCACCTCTGATTTAATCTCTAGAGGTGGGGCTTTTGAACCTACATTTAAACAACTCCCCAACGACTTTCATGCGAGCTTGAGTTTGTGAGCCGCTGCATCATGATCTAAAAACAATGTTGTTTTAATGCTTTCCCTAGGGCTAAAGCAGAAACGTGGAGAACGTCAATGGCTTTTGACCTCAGGATTTTTAATATATTCACAAGCTAAACTGACATGACAGCATCCTGAGATTTGTGCCTTTGGCCATGCTGTGCTTCACTTTATCCTGTCAGTTTCCTGGTGATCTTTTCTGACCTTAAAAGGTTTTTTAAGGCCTTGACTTTGGGAAAGTTTCAACCAGGAATGTTCTTGACTTCAAAGTAATCTGTAACTGGGAGATTATTTCTGGCATGTGTCATAATGATAAAATGAGTCTAGGGTGAGGGAGGGGAAATGCGCCATAGGTGGTCCTATGAAACAGATAATGTTTCAATAATTCTTAACCTAAGCTGCTTTATTGTCATAAAATCCAGGGGAGTTAAGGTCTGTAAATAAACCTAGCTAATAATGCTTTAGATGTGTTTTCAGACTCCAGGAAAGTGTGAGTGTGTGTTTGTGTGTGTGTGTGTGTGTGTATGTGTGTGTGATGTATATTTTATGAACTTCCTGTACAGCCTTAGGTTTTACCTAAAAGCCACCAGAATTTTCACCCGTCTCCCCACACCCACACCTTTCACTTTAGTGTTTTTCCCACAATAACTTGTGTGAAGCATTCTCTGATTCTTTTCAAGTTCCTTAGGGGGAAAAAAGGTAGCAGTTTGAAGGTATCATCTGTGAGCCATCCCATACAGGTTTGAGTATGATTCTTTTTTGGTTAGGATGAATGAGCCACAGGATCTGCTGAAGAAAATGTGCCATTTCGGATCTCACTTCAGCAGGTTGGTATGTCTGTCCCAGGCAGGCAAGGGAATTAAATCATTCTTCAGGCATTTTCCATATGACTAGCCCAAAGCCAGCTTTATTAGGTTGTGGGATATGCAGTGGTGTGATTTTAGGCAGGTCTCCCAGCCCCAAATAGCTTTTCTAGTGTCTGTCATTCTGTTAAAACTGTTTACTTCTACGTCTTGAAAGCTCTGTTTTGGTCAGTTCTTTCTTTAACATGGATATTTCTGATAGGGCCTTTAGTCAAGTTGAGCTAGCGTCTTAATACTTGGTTACATTCTTTAGTGGGGAGGAGGAAACTAATTGAGACTCCAGAGAGCACAAATTCCATATGGAATGTGACTTGAGATGGGTATTTGAGGGCAATTCAAGTGTGGGTTCCAGTGTAGTGATAGGAGTAGGAGGCAGGTCAAGGTAAACTGTCAGAGGCCAACTTAAGCCATCCTTTGGAGTTTCCCACTGATTATAAAGGAATATTTGATGGGCTTTAAATGGATGAATACATCTCTTTTTGGTGAACTTAAAGATTAATAATAGCACTTCACATCAAAAAACCTAAAATTTTACCTTACCTTAGCAATTCTACTCTGAAGAATGTAACAAAACATAAGAGTAACTTGATTCATTGCTCTTCAATTCAACAATTATTTATTAAGGTTATACTGGTACTATTTTTCTGGAAACTGGGATTATAGCACTAATCAAAGCAGAAGTCACAGACTCATGGAGTTTACATTCTATTTAGGAAGAGATATAATAAACAAGGCACCATGTTACTGAATCTCATGGGCAGTTTTCAGCCCACGTTTTATTAGACCTCTGTCTCTTCCTTCTTGGCACACCTTCTTCACTTGATTTCTGGGACACCTCGTGCTCTTACCTCAATCGCAGTTCTTTGTTGGATCATCCTCATCCTTCTGATTTTAAATTGGTGGACCCCAAAGATAAACCTTCAAGTATTTCTTTCCTCCCTCACTCAGCATCTGTTTGCTGATGATCCAAATTTATACTTCTAATCTTCACTGATCCCCTGAATTCCAGCCTTTTAAATTAAACTGCCTACCTAATATCTTCACTTGGCTATCTTCTTAAACTTGGATGGCTTCCCAAACTTGACGACCAAAAGCAAACTCTACCTCAAACTATTCTTACACTAGTCTTTTCCTTTTCAGTTAACGTCACCTTCATTCTTCCAATTTTTCCAGAAAAACTTTGGACTCATCCTTGACTTTTTTTTTTTTTTGCATCAGATTTTACTACAAAGATGTCCATTGCAGCATTGTTTATAAAGTAAAGACTTGGAAATCATCTAATTGTTCAACAGTGGAAGATTGTTTAAATTATGGTAGTACATGCAGCCATTAAAATGATGTTGTAGTCTAATAAGTTAATGTTTAATGACATTTTTATTATGGAACATTTCAAATATTCTCAATAATGAAGAGCTGTGAACGCTGTCACTCAGCTACAGTAATGATCAACTCACAGCCATTCTTGCCTCAAGTTGCTCTCTAATCTCCCACCTTATATGACCAGTTATATGTTTTAATAGAATTTAAATATTATTTAATCATATATTAAATAATATACTTTGTTATATAAATTATATAATAACATAAAAGCAGATTATAGAGAAATATATTATTTCATTTTTGTAAACTATATGTATATATACACATGCATAGGAAAAAAATCTGACAGGATAGTTATCTCTGAATCATGATCTTATGCATGACTGTTAATATCTTCTTTGGATTGTTTATATTTTCCACAATAAACTTGTATTACATAGAGAAAGGACAATGAGGGTGGGGGAAGAAGATGTTGATGTCAGACATTCTAGCTCCTTTCCTTCCTAAACTGGATTATTTCAGGCTGGGTATTTCATACTGCAAAACAGCAACAACTAGTTTGTGGACGTGAGGATCCTAGTCTGTCAGCCCGTTTCCTCTCTGGACAGCCTATAGTTTAAAAAATTGCACTTTTGTATTAATGTTAATCTCTATGTGATGTATATCTATCCTGTGATATTAATGTTACATTTAATATGTTTGGTTACAGCAGGGTTTCTCAACTTAAGCACTATTGACTTTTTGGGTTGGTTAAATATTTGCTGCAGAAAGCTGTCCTTTGATAGAGGGTGTTTTGCAGCATGTTGGGTCTCTACCCATTAGGTGCCATGCTCCACACTCACCTGTTTTAATAACCAAAAATGTCTTCAAAAATTCACAAATGTCCCTTGAGAGGCAAATTTATCCCTGGTTGAGACACACTACAGTTTGTGTGCAAATTGAAATGTATGGTGTCTAGAAGAGTTAATACTAAAAAAAATGTTCTCTTTCACATATTTTGTTGGCTAAAAATTGAAAGATGATATAATTTATGATTTGATGAAAGCTGCTTTTGTGGTTTACCGATCTGCATATTTAATTAACCAACCAGTGACTCAGTGATTAGTGATTATGTGCATCTTTGAAAACATACCCCGATATGACTGAGACAAGTTCATCTCTATGAGAAAAACAAAGGTCGTGAATAAAAGATTGCTTGTCAGCTATGACACTGATCAGTTAGATTTGCCTCCCAAGTCAACCAAATGATCCATCTCACTGTTCATTGTCATCTACAACACAGGGAAATATTGTGTGGAAGTTAAAAATGAGGGATTTCTTTCTAGATAGTCAATGATGGTATATGCATAGAAATCTTTGTTAATAATAAACACATAAAGAGAGTTGCAAAAGATAAGGGGAAAGGGTATTCAAATACTACATTTTATTTGGATTTTTTTTCCATAATGGAAACATTATTAGACAACCATAGAAATGAGACAAGGGAAAATATGAGGTCATCTTGTCCATTCTCTTCAAAAACGACACTGTTCTGTGTACCCCTCTCCGCGCCCAGTTCAGATTTTTATTAAATATCTCCATTTTAATTATATAGGATACTCTTTGTGTTTCCCCCATGGAAAGTACCTCAGTAAATGAGCAGAGGTTATAATAAGTAGTATCATGATCTTCAAGTGTACTTAGTGACACTGTGTAAGAAATAAAATTTCTAGCAAAGTCCACATCAGACATTGGGGATCCAGGTTTATCTAACACAATATAAATTGTGTCCAAAAGAGCTTTACATAATTATATAATTTAATAGTGGAATCTTGACTCTTAATGGCTGCTTCTTATAATTTTGGGGTATCCTAATTCCAGTGAGTATCATATAAAATATGTAAAATTTTCTTATACTTTCTTAAGTTTTTCTATCTTGGAATCAATGTTTACATTTTTTGTGTTTGATTCATTTTATTGAAGAAATATCACTTTACAGCATTACATAGGTTTAAGGTGTGTATCATTGTAAATCAACATCTGTATAAATTAAGTTCAGCACCACCATTTCAGTTCTTCCTTCACTATAGCATTGATCCCCTCTACCCATGATAATATCCAGGGTTTTCTTTAATGTTAAATAATAAACCAGGTATTATGTGGTACCAGATATTACGTAGGCACTGACTATATCAATATTTTCTGCAGTCCTTGTAATCCTACCAAAATATAGGTCTATTTATGCATGAGAAAATGGAAGCTCAGAGAGATTAAGTACTTTGTCCAATCTCACAGCTTCTGAAAGTCAGGGTCCTGATTCAACACACAGCTCACAGTTGACATGTCATGTTGCTCAAATAGTCACAGGAAGAGAAGTTTCCTCTGAAGAGGGAGTCAGGAAAAATGCATCTTCTTGGATTCTTTAAAACAGCCCATCTGCAGTAGCTCAAGGGCTACATCTAAGAATAAAGCCAAAGTCAATCATCATAAAACACTCAGGAGTCAGAGTACCGGATGTGCTCTGGGAATCAACTCAGGGATTGGGTTGAGAAGTTTTGCTACATAGACAGAGAAACTGCCCAAGCACTCTGTACAATGATAAATTATAAACTGGGGCTTTTTTTAAGCCACAGGGACTTTAGAAAGGAGGGTTTCCAATGGAAAATTCCTGAAATTCAAACGGGAGAGTTGAGAGAAGTCTCCATATTTTGTCTATGCCTTAGGTTAAAGGGAGAGGCTGGGTCAGCAGGGCTAATCTCTCATAGAAGCCTGCAACATGCAAGAATGCAGCATTGGGGGTGGTGGGGGTGGGGGGAGGAAATGTGGCCACAGTTAAAGAAAGCAAACTCCAGGCCAAATCTAAATCTAAAACCTAAAACCCAAACCCAAACCCAAACTTCAAACAGGTTATGGGCAAGTATTCTACTGATAACTGAAAATGGAGCAGTCAACGCTGGACTTCAGGCTGTGAGCTTTTCAGCCTGATTAATTAAGGTCAAGGTGGTGATGGAAATACCAGCTGGGGAGCATTTTGCCGAAAGATAAATTTGTCCCTCTGTATCTCTGCAAGACAGCAGGGAGGTGTGTGTTTGGAACTAAATTAATTTGATTTACATCATGCCATGGTAACTTCTGTTCTCTCTCCCTGCTGTCAGATGTCTTAGCGGGCTTCCCCCCCACCCCCTTTTCACCCCCACACATTTCATAACACGGAGAGAAAGCATGGATTGGCTTCAGGCAGAATTTAGAAATGGAATAACTCTAATTTGATTATTCTGCATTGAGCGCTATTCTCTCCTCCCCCTCCCCTTTCTTTCTTGAGGGAGAGAAGTTGTAAACCCGAGCAGAAGGGCGATTTCTTTTTATATTGTGCTTAATGGCACACACGGCTTGACAATCAGAACTTGTTCCTTGTAGCAAAACCTGGCGGCTCACCTATCCTCCTGTGTTTCTTCAACAATACTAACAGGAGAAAACGAAGTAATGGCCCAGGATCCCGTTAGGATTGCACTTTTTCTGGCCACGTGGCATTTAGCTGCGCCAGGCGCTGGAAGTGGGGCTGGGGGCGCCAACTCAGGGACCCTCGAGGTGGGGGTCAGGTTCCCGCCCAGCCGGGCCCCGGCACCGCTGCCCCTTGCCCCTAGCAGCAGCCCGGCGCTCTGCTGGGCGGGATAAGGTTACGCCGAAGCTTCCTTGGACGGGAGGAAGGGAGGCGGGTCCGAGCCCGCGCCCTGGCCCTCAGGGGAATTTTCGTAGTTGGCAGCTCGGGCCCACGGGGCCACTCTGCTGCTGCCGTCTGGGCGCCGCTCGCGGGTCGCTGAGGGCAGCCCCGGGGCCGAGCCCCGCCATGGCGCTGGACAGGCCACCCGGGAGGGGCTGCGGCGTTCTGCGCCGGTGTCTGCTCGGCGCCGCGCTGCTGCTCGGCCTGCGGCTCTGCGCCGAGCTGGGGCGCGCCGGGCTCCAGCCCCCAGCCCGCAGCGCCCCGTCGGGCTCGGCACCCCGGCCGCCAGGGCCGCACCTGCTGCCCGCGCCCGGCCCGCTGCGCGGCGCCAGCAGGAGGCAGGTGACCTACGTGCGCAGCGGGCGCCGAGCGCCACCGGGGGGCGGCGGGAGCGGGACGCCGGAGCCTGGCTGCTGCGCCCCGCGCAGGCGTCCCGGCTGGAAGGTCAGTTGCAAACCGCGCAGTCTTGGGCCTTAGAGCCGAATCCCCATCCCCGGCCGCGCTAGATTCCTCTTCTCCGTGCCACGCAGGCCGCCCCACTGGGACCTTCAGCGGGCTTTCGCTTCTGTGCTTACCCCTGTGCCCCCCGGGCCTCTCCTTTACTGTTCAGATACAGCGAGACGGGATGGGGCAGAGGTCATTCAGCATTCAACCAATACTTAGTGAGCGTCCGCAGTGTGCCGGGACCCCCTACTATGCGGGCATCCGGCAGCGCGGTGAAGGACGAAGCCCATCGCTCACCGCACTTACGTTTTGCTGAGAGGAGGGCATGAGTGCTGGTCTGGGAAAGAAAAAGAAAGGCGTTGTGGTTTTGTTTATGAACTGTGCTTCTCCCAGTGTTCCGCAGGCCTGGACAAGGCTGGGTGGGTAGCCACTCTGAGTTGCTTTTCCGCTTCCCCACAGTGACGATATCTATTCTCCAGCCGAAATTCTCTTGAATTCCACCACACACGTTGGCAGGGTGGCTGGCGCCTGGTGAGACATGGAGCCCCTAGCACCTCTTAATGGGAAGTTAACTGGAACCTCGAGGTCTGAAGTAATAACCTGGGTTTGTCTTACAACACTCGACAGTATTTGCGCTTCCTACCTCATTAAATTTCTGGCTCACACCTCACTGAGTTGTCCAATTCTAACCTCTGATTGTTAAGCCTCTGGCCTTTAGGAGCCTCCTTTGGGAGCTCAGTAATTTACATGGTACTTGCCTGTGAAAAGATTAAAAACTGCAGGTATGAACTTGCCTGGTCCTTATACCCACCAGCTCCAACCACATCCTAGGGACAACTCTTTGGAGTTACCTGGGTTTCCCTCTCTTCTTCTAAGCATATCCCCATCCTCCTCCCCAACCTGGCCTCTTGGGGAGGGAGGGAGAGCCAGAGAGAAACTTCCTACAGCTCTGCTTGCTTTAGCTTCCCAGTTCTAACATCACTGTTAAGTATCACAGCCCTCATACCCCTATTTCTTCCACTGTTTTCCTTTCCCCCACTCTCCTTTACTTTCTTTCTTTTCACACCACTACTGTTCCTATCTGGGCCATCATTGTTAACTTCCTGGACGAACTCACTTTTTTCGTTCTTTAAAAAAAACCCTCTATTTTGTTCTATCTCCAGAATCTCACTTCCTAGGTAACATCTTAATTTGCTTTTCCAAAAGAATGCAGCCACAACCTTCTCCATTCCCCTAATGCATGTTCTATAGTACCAAGTTTGCCTTCAGCACATGTTTGCCAAGGGCTTACCAGGTCTCCCATAGGCACCAAGAACTGGGTCACAAGATGTGTTCAAAGTTCAGTAGGCTCTCAGCACAGGCCTAGTAATGTAACCCATGCTGTAATGAAGGTCTTGAACTCTGCCTGGGGAATCACAGAAGGCTAACCTGGAGGGGACATCTGACCTAGGACAGGATATTTCCTAAGAGTTCAGGTCCTTTGGTCTGGCTCTCCTTAAATGTCCCTTCTTTGACACCCCTAACCCCACCCTGCACTTTTCCTTTCTCATTTACTTCCAGCCTCTGTTGTTTCTGTTGTGTGGCCTGTTCAAGAATCAATATTAGCTCTTAGCCTCCATTTTAGAGAAGCAGTATTGATCGCTCAAGCCTGTCCTGCAAATGCATAGACATGGAGGGGAAGTTCACATGCATCCCCTTTAGGAGGCCACAGTAGTGATCTAGGCTGGAGCTGGTGGTAGTAGAAGTGGAGGTGTGAGCAGTGGTCAGATTCAGGATATATTTTGAAGAAGGAGGAGGGAGGAATAGTTTTGTTGTTGTTTGCTTGTTTTGAAGGGAATGGATGTTTGGTGTTAGAAATACTGATTTTGAGATATCCTTTAGATAACCAGGTGGAAAGTCAAATAGGCAGGTGCACATTTGGGTCTGGAGCTGGAGGAAATGTCCCCAATGTACATGTGACATTAAAGTCTGTAGGCAGCAGCTTGGGAGTGAGGGTGGCTAATGCAGAGGAGAGATTGGGATCTGAGCTCTAGGGTTCGGCTTTATTAAAATTTAGTTTGAACAATGGGACATATGTGCATGGAATCTGTCCTGTTGTGAGCATGCAATGACTGTAGCTTTAATTCTCACTAATTTATCCCGTCTTTAGCCTCAGCCACTCCCTTGATGTAATTTGTGATAACCCAGTTATTTCACTTGAAAGGTCCCCATCATCCTTTCCTGTATTCATTCCCTTCCCATCCATGATTATTTAGCTTAAGGATCATTACCCGGAGATCTGCCCATGTCAATACAACTTCCATGATGATCTTTCCCCAGTTTGGAATGGCAACAAAATGCGTTCAGATTTACGCCTTCTTTTGCACTTGTTGGGACCTAGTAATTCATTTCATATTGAATATTTTATCTTCATTGTTGCTCTTGATGGAAAGGATTGTGTTGCTCTTAGTGATTTCTACTAAATGCTTTCTTCTGAGACAAGAATATGTACAAAATACAAGAAACTTACTATTGTAGTCTACTAGTGTTAACTTTTGTTAACCTTCAAGCTCAGGAGGCCATTAATAGGGCAAAGTATGTTTATTAGAATCAAAGAATTGTAATTCAGGATACATGAATTTATGCAGAACCTAAATGTACCCTAAGGAGGTATTAAAGTTGTTTTTCTTTCTTTCTTTCTTTCTTTTTTCTTTTTTTTAAATGGGAGTAAAAGGAAGATAAGGGAAGTGATTAAAGAGAAGAATTAACTAGTATTAACCAGCTTAAACTATTCTTGGCTATACAGATTTGGTATGTCTATTCTATTGTCTTGCAAAAAGTTCATAATCATCAGTTCTTATGATCTGGATGACTTCTCAAACAATTGCTTGTTTGATGGTTTCTGAAAACAATTGACTTTGGCCCAATCCAAAGAATTTTGTTCCAGTTTAAACAAGATAGGTAATGCAGTTTCTTTGTAATGAATGACCAGCTCCAAATTTAAAAATGGCTCCAAAAAATGTCAAATTTTCACACTTTAAATGTCTTGGTTAAAAATATGTAAGAAGTGAGTTTATTGATATTTTGAAAATGTTTAAGTTTTATCCTCCTAAGGAAATTTTTTTCCTGTAACTTTTACTCCCTAGCTATTTGATTATTTTCATGGTATCCTTTTAGCTTTCCAAAATTCTTAGATAGTAGGAATCTTGAATTTGTTCATAATTTCATTTTCCTGTTTGTTTCACAGTTGAATTAAAATACTTCTGAAAGGTGGAAAGATCAGTTGCGTAGTCTGCTTTCCAACTTCTGGGAACAGAGCTCAACATCTTTTAGCTCTCTGGGGACAAATCTTGTTGCTTTTAAGCCAACTGACAAGATGTGGTGAAATATAAGCTGAATGCACTGTTAGATAAGTGATAAAGTTTGAAAGTTATTTGTTAAGCTCCTTGGATCTTAATTTATTTAAATTTCACTTGTTGAGAAAAAGCAATAAATAACATTAGTTAGGCTTTTGGTTATTTTTCCGTAGGCACCTACCAGATTGGTGAAGGAGAAAAAAGTCCCCATTCTATTTTGAGGAGGGATGAAAACCTGCATGAAATAATTGAGTTGCCGAGTATTTCTTGTCAATGTGCTTCCTTTGCAGGTGTTAGAGGCACAAAATTCAGCAATTATATTGCCACTTTAATCATAGCTCGTGCTTCTCTTAAAGAAAATAAATCTGTTATAAAAAAGTCCTCATATACTTCTCTCCTTTCCAGATCCCCTTCTTTCACTGAGCTATATAATAACTATCTCTAAATATTAAATCCTCATGGATTCTAATCTCTAGAGCATTGTGAAAGTGGGGGCAAAAGGTACATTATGAGTAAATACTCTCCTTTTGACTTGGACTAGCTGGAATCCACAGAGCCTTTTAAGGTTCCATCAGAGTTCTTAGTCTCCATATGCATATGCAGAAGAATATCTTTTTCTTTCCTTTCCTTTCTCTCTGTTTTCTGTTTGTGTCTCTTTTTAAAATGAAATAACATGCACTATGCAGACGAAGGTAGAGCTCTTCTGAAGGATTTATAGAGGACTAAGATATGATCGCCATGATTTATGCTCAGTTGTACAGTCGTGCTTTCCTTATAGGTTGGCAATCCACCTAAAAGACAGCAGCGAAATATAGGGCTCGTTTGCACAGTAGGGCTCATTTGCACAGGAGAGGCACTTTTATAGGATCTGAACATCCAGAAGAAATTTCTCTCTTATCGGAGGTATTTTACTTGACATTTAATATGTTGGATGAAAAAGTGACATCTGAGTCACAACTCCAGAACTCAGCAATGTGCTGGCTTGATTTGTTAGTTACAGATCCTTTGGAACAATGTGTCAGAAAAGAAAAAAATTATCCGTTTCCTCTTTTTCTTGAAAAACCATATGGTAAAATTTGGTTTTTCTTCATCACTTCTTGTTGTCTTCTTAGTTTTTCTAACTCTGTGATTGTCATCAAGAAGAGGAATAATGGTAGAGTCTGTCCCTTGATATCTTCAGCTGCCTTAAATTATCCTTACTCTTTACAAAACAGTTGACGGTAGATTTGAATTGTTGGTAAAATATGATCCAGCACTAGTTTCTATCTCTTTAGCTTTTTGCTGTGTACCTACACTTCTGTTCTTCAGGGAACAACATTAATCAGTCCTCTCACACTGTCCTCAGGAGGCAAAGTGTTCTCATTTTAAACAAAGTCCTTGAGGGTAATTGAATGTGCTCCAGCAATATGTGGGTGTGAAATAGCAGTTGCTTAGTTTCACAAAGAAAAGCAGGTTTTGATTAAAACTTTGATGTGCCTTCAATGGGGAATAGGCTTTAGCACTCCTTCCAAACCCCTCAGCAACTTAGCAGGCAAATGTGGGTGAAGGCACCACTAATGGAGCTTCCATTTTTTTCCACAATTGGTGGAGCTTTAGGTTTTTGTGTGTGATTTTCCCAGTCCATTTTCTCTAAGGGAAATAAAGCCTTATCAGATTCCTTGAACTGGGTTTCCTTTTTAGCCTGTGAAGAGAAGCAGTGCTGTGCAATTAAACTGGAGACTGTCAAAAGTGGTAGGCATTTGAGTTTTTCCATCTGTGCTGTGACACCTTTGGAGTCCTTGTGCTTATAAGGAGTTTGACCCTTTTGTTGGTGATTCATAGAGAGTCACAGGAGCCAGCTTCAGTTACCATGAGATATGTACTAAGGCAGGAATCTTCCAGGGCTGATAAGCTTCTTTGAAAAGCTGCCCCTGAGTTCTCTAGATACTTCATATTGGTACCATGAATGACTTGTGGCACTTTCTGTTAAAAGAGAGTGAGAAAATGTGCTGTCTAGGAAGCATTTCTATCCTGCTCAGATGATTGAAACACAGTTGAACTTCATGAACCTTACCGTGTAGATATAAATGTAATATAAACTAATCACAAACTGGGCTTTTAGTGGATGGCCCAGGGGGTGAATTTGGCTCATGAAAAATTTGGTTTGAGTCATACAGTGTTTTAAGTATTTGAGTATAAATATCTTTAGTGGGGAATGTGTGTCCAGTGGAGTCCAGCTCAGCACTCTCCATTTATGTCACCTGTCTGATCTCTGAAGGCATTGGAGCTGGTAATCCCTGAGCCTGATGTCAAAATTAACAATTGTTTTTCCTAAAAGTGACAAGTGAGGTTAATGCTGCTAAGCTCAGTGGCAGCATGCCACATAAATATTAGAGCACAGAAGCTGAAGGTCCTTTGAAGTCATTCATTTGAAAAAGGGAGGCTTGTTACCTAAGGCTGGAGTTGGGTATTGGGGAGAGTGAGATGGTATGGGAGTGTATGTAGCTAATGGAATTTTGTAAACTAAGAAATGGACTCTGACCTCATTGAGGAAAGTAGAAAGGCCACAACAAAGAAGAGTGAAAGCATGTTATCTGGAATTTCTCCCTAAATTGGAAGAAGAGTTAAATGACCATCAAGTAGAGATAAAAAGGAGATGGACTACTCTGGAAATGGCAGCTTTCCAAGTTCTTTGACCTTCTCCTGAAAGGGCTACCATCACAGTTCAGACTTGCTTCCCTTTGCCCCCAGCTGGTTCCAGGTATTCAGGCTGTAATGACAGCCCACACACAGCCCGCAGGGCTGGCTCCCTGGCCTGGAAGCCATTCTTAGAGACAGCGACCTTCTCTCAGTTACCCCCCAGAGATCGAGTACTTGGCATTTCTTAACTATACTGTGCAATTATTGCAGTTTTGCCTTTAGGGTTTTGTTTTTCTCATATTTTATTCTATTATTTTAACTAGTTTAGTTCAAGGATCTTGAGCTGAGCACCTAACAATAGTGCAGGGTTGTTTTGCAAAAAATAATCCCAGAATCTTGTATCTATGCTTGTGTGTGCGTGCGCGCATGCGTGTGCACACATGTATTTTGTTATTGGCTATTTCTTGGTTTAGATCTTTTCTTACTGATAACTTTTTTTCCAAGTAGCATTTGACAATAAGTTGACACCTAGTAGTACTTCTGATTTTTAAAAATTCACTTGGTTACATATATACAAGGTCTATATCTATGCATTTTTTCTTAAAGTAAAAATCATTTTTTGAGAAGTTTTAGCAAGAAAGTAAATAAAATAAGTATTCAGCTCATGATTGCAATTAGGGTTCTCAAACCAAAGTTAGAGACTTATTTTCTTTATTTGAGTTGTTTGTTTTGTTTTGTCAATGTGAAAAGTTATTTTGCAAAAAAAAAAAAAAAAGAAAAATGTCTTCAGGGCACCTGAATATTTTAGTCTCCTTTGCAGATGGCTAGTTTGGGATTATTTAGTGAATGGTCACTACTGTTTAAGGACTCTGGGCTGCAAGGGACAGAACCCAACTGAAACTAGTCAAAACAGTGGAAGGGTATTTATGTAGAAGTGAAGAAAGTGCTCCAGAAACCTGGAAGGTTCTGGGAACTTTATTATGGACTGTGGTGAGCACTGAAGACCTTATTTATTCATGTTATCTATTACCATAGATGTAGTTGGGTGTATTTACCATTTTTTAACCACCTTTGAATTTCTCTCTTGTGTTTGAGTAACTCTCCACTTTTCTAAGAAAAAGCCTCCCCAAAAGTTCCCTGACTTTTCCTTGCACCTAATGCATGACTTAAGCTTCACCATTCAGAGACGCCTGCATGAGGGGTTGGATTGTACCCCAGAGATTCATAGAAGCAGGTGGCAGTGAGGACCATGGAGCGGCCCGTTGGCTGAAGCTCTTGGGAAGGCAGCCAGACTCCAGGGTGGTGAAATGAGACCCAGTGTCTGTGCTTAGCGGTGGGGCAGTGCAGTCCATACTAGCTGGCTCAGTGGTCTTCCTGCCCTTGAGATTCCATCAGCTACCAAAGCTTTAATCAATTTCTTTTTCTGCTTAACTAGCCAGAGTAGTTTCTGTTGTTTACTAGTAAGAACCTTGACAGATCAATAAATTAGAACTGGCAGTTCAGAAGCTTACAATAGTGACTTTCTCCAATTTTGCTTACATCTATTTAATTCAGATTTTAGAACTTGATGATTGGGGTCCAAGTGAACTATGGGCTGAGGGACCTTTCCCTGACAAGATAACAACATTTAGCTTCAGATAGGAAATAAAACATATCTGCTAGCTGATCCTTAGAGACCCCAAGCCCTTTTTCATGGCACCATTTGTTTGGGTGTGTAGGGCAGGGGGGACCAGTTTTTGCTGCTGTCACACATCTCTTTCAAATCCCAGGGCTTGTACCAGCAGAAGTGAGCTCTTGCCGAGCTGTGGATCCTTTGCTGATTGATGAGGATGGGCTATGCTATTGCTCGGAGCCATTCATCTCCTCTCCCTGGAGCTAGAACTTGACCTGTAACCTTGGCAGGGGACTGAGTGCTGTGGAGGATTTGCATGGCATTATGAAATGCGCTGTCTAGAAGCCACACATATCACTCCTGCTCACAGTTACCAAGCTGGTTGCTGGGCCCTCTAAATGCAGGAAGCCAAAGGTCTGCTGTGTCCTGAGAAGGCAGAGAGCTGCAGATGCTTGGTGAGCAGCATTTATGGCCACCACAGTATGGTGACTCTTCCATCATCAGTATCTAAATGGACATTCTCCAAGTCCTTTTGCATTTGCCTTTTTGAATGGCTCACTGAATATGTACATTCAACAGTTCTGAAGAAAGCATGGGAGGCTCTCTTCAGGGGGCCTAAATCTAAAATGAAGCAGACATCTGAATTTAGTAAAACAGTGAAATAAAACAAGACTTGATTTATATCTTATAAACAGTGCTATGATGTGTCCTGGAGTTTGTTAAATACAGTTCTTCTCATTGACATTGTTTATGTTAGGTGTTTTGCATAGAGCAGTATGGGGATGATGGTCTGCAGATTTCTTTTTTCCTGGGAAAAAAAGAGCTGAGGTATGTGACTAAATAAAGCCAGGAGTGTAAATGAGCTACAGGACTCTGGTGAGATAAATTCAACTTCATGTTCAAATCCATCTTTTTGGTGATCACTTATTTATTTGTAGTTGGAGTAAGAGGAAAGACTTCCAGATGTGTTTTTAGAATCCGGCCACAAATCAGAGGCAACATTTATGTTGTATAGCATTTGCTGTTGTGCACAAGATGGCAACAAATAAATGTATTTTTTATCTACTTTGAGTGGAGCACAGCAAATTGCTTAAAAATTCTAATTATAAAATACATGCCCATTGAGCACAGATTAGGTCACAGGTGGAAGGAGCCTCTTCATTCAGCAGTTTTGGGGGTAGATTATGACAGATGCCAGTGAAAGTGACACGTGATGTCCTTGGAGACTTATTTAAGTGAATTTACAAATGTCATGAAAATATTTCATTATGATGCAGCATCAGCCTGCAAGATGGGCCTGTAGTGGTATGCTTAAGGTCAGAGATTTAATTCTGCTTCCTTACTCACTGGATGGGGATAAGTGGTAAGCCCTGTCTGATTTTCAGTTTCTCCTCTGTAAAAATGTTATAGTACTTAACTGATAGGTTTGTTGTGAAGATTAAGCAAGAGTATATATATGAAAGCTTTTTAAAATACAATTGACCCTTGGACAATGTGAGGGTTGGGAGTACTGACTTCCTGCCCAACTAGAAAAATACACATATAATCACATAACTCTTACCCCAAAATAACTATAGTTGTGTGTATTATGGGGGACCGGGGATTGGCTTCAGAAATCTTACCCTTCTCCACTCCAGTCTGTGTCAAAGTCCCCAGATACTCAGAATCCCTTGTAGTTGACCCTCCTTACCTTTGGGCTGTGTAGCCTGCATCTGAGGTTGGTTGAATCTGTAAATGGGACCCGAAGACAGAAAAAAATGATCTATGTGCAAGTGAACCTGGTGCCTTTCCAACCTGTGTTGTTCAAGAGTCAACTGCAGTCCCCAAAGTAAGGTCTTCTCTGTCTAACCTTGTGTTGTCAGCTGAACACGGGCCTCTTTGTGTCAAAAAGTTATAGGCTTGTGTGTCTATGGGATATAAAGCCCAGCAGACATTGGGATTTTAAATATTTCTTTTATTCTTGAAATGTGTCAGAAGTGCCAGAATATATATTTATATATACATAATATTAAATAATAGTAAATTTTTGTTAGCATTTTTATTATAAATTTATTTCCCATATAATTTACTTATTATAAAATCGTTATGGCTTACCTGTGCACATCAGTTTGTTATTTTTTTTTAAATCCTCCTAACTAATTATATATATTTTAAACATGCTATTAAATAATTTTGGTCCATTTTACGATTAACTGTATAGATGTTTCCAAGCTTTCAATGTATAATTTTATAAAATTTTATAAATCTCCTGTTAACTGTGCCTCTTACTATAACTCTACTATTTCTTTAGTTCAGGAGAAGCCAGTGGAAAAATCATTAAAGAACTGACTGATACACTGTTTTTCTGGTCCGGCCTTCCACATTTTAGTCTACTAAGTGTATATTATTATAATTGGTAATTTATATATATTTTAAAGATAAATTCAATTTTTTTAAAGGAAAGGTACAGGCAGGAATGAAGGTGAGTAGGCAGGCAGGCAGAAAGAGAGAGGAGGAAGACGTGTCTTTATTTTATTTCCACTTAGTCGTTCACACTGGTTGTTCCTCGCAGACCCAGGACTCAAACCCAGGGGTATGTGGCTTGGGCTCATTTGGAGGCGATTGACCCCACCGCTGCTCCACCAGGGTGTGCCAGGATACACTCAACATAAATACAATAAGCAAAATCTAAGTACTGCCCCTGGACATGGTATTATGGGGAATCTTGGGTCTTTAAGCAGTTTACTGTTTAAGAATGGGGTGAGAGGGGGCCGCTGTGCTCGGGCAATTGCATATGTTCTTTTCAGAACAAACGTGAGGTAGGACTTGTTCTCCTTTTGCAGACAAAATGAAAGGAATGAAAGGAAGCCAAGGCTCAGAGACCAGAATATTTGAGGAAGACATAGCTGTAAGAGATGAAATAAAGGTTTGAACTTAAAATCCATGACTTTTTCAATTTGCCCACTGAGATGGGCAACTAATAACCAATTCTCACATAAAGAGGTTACCAGATGAAAATGAAAATATTTTGGTAAACAAAAGATATAATAAAGATAAAAGGTTATAGGCTGGGAGAGAATATTTACAAGGCTTAACACTAATAGAGGATTAATATCCAACATTTAAAAAGAACATCAACAAAACAGTAAAAAAAAGACAGTCCACAGAAAAATCAACCGGGAGTTAATAGAGAATAAATCAATAATTATAGAAGAGCCAGCCTGAAAGTCTACATATGTATTTACTTCTTGACTCACAAAGTCTGAAATATTTACTGTTTTACTACTTTGCAGAAAATGTTTGCCAGCTCCTTTTGTGGAAGTGGCCACCTCACTGTGACTGTTCTGGCTGGGATGACCACTGACCCCCAGTGGACCTGACCAGATCATCCACTCTGGTGCTAAGTTTTCCTCTCTGCATCTTGAGAAGAATGGTCCTAGACTTCCAACAGGGACACCTTGAAATGTTTTGGTGCTCTAACCTTTCATGGAATTTCACCACAAAGTCTTCAAGGTCTTTGTCGTGAGTGAATATGAAAGTATGATTATTACTGCCTGATACTCGCCTTTTCTGACAATACAGGACTGTGGGCATGTTATATCATAGAAGTCAGGTGACACCATCTTTTCCAGTTTCTTGGCTTACTTGTTCCCTCATTATTAAATGAACATGACTTGAGCCATGAGCTTTGGAAATAGGTCTGTGCCTCTTCTCTCCAATGGTGAAGATGTTTCACATGCGTTTTCTGGTCACTCTCTCTCTGATTCTTGCACCTAGCTCAGTGTTTTGCCTTTGTTTTCTCTGCTCTGTTCTTCTTTACCCATTTTTTTTTTTTTCTATTCTCCATAGTGACCAACTCACTTAAAGAAGGGCTCCAGAAAATAGAGGGGGATAGCAACACAGTTCAAAACACAAATTGACTTAAAATTGGCTATTTAAAGTTTTCTTGCCCATTGGGGATTTCTTACTGGCTACATTTTCTTTGTAGATTGCTACTCCATTGGTCCTGCCTTCTCTTATCTAGGCATCTGTCCCTTTCTTTCTTTTTTTTTTTTTTTTTTTTCTTTTTCTTTTTTGACAGCATCCTAATAAGGAAAATACTGAAAATAAACCAAATGTCTGTCAAGCAGTGAAAAGTTAAAGTCTCTTACATCCCTGCTGCCAAATACCACCCACCAATAAAAAGTAACTCCATTATCAAACCTTCAAACTCTCACCCCGCACTCTTCTCCTGAATGCCAACAAACAAAATCTCAAATACATGCCACTTTCTTACTCAGGCAATTCTATTTTTCTCTGTCCTTCAAGACCTGACCTGGAGAGTCTGGCACTCTGGCAGGAAGGCAGAATTGGCAGCAGTATTTGGTTTAGAAAATGGTGTTTTCCCATTCTGCTGTTACTAGACAATCGGCATAAAGTGCTCCACACCTCACCTCCGGTTTCACAGGCACTCACTGCATGCTGATTGTTTTATTATTAGGAGAATTGTCTCACCTTAGGTTCAGTGCTGGTCCTTCATCTGAGCATGGCTACTGCTATTTTATAGTAGAGTGGAATTTTGGGAAGTCTTATATTGCTTCCTACAGAATGCCTTTTTTCTTCTTTGATTTTTGGTGAACTGTATTTCCTTCTGTCTCCTGTGGAAATGAATTTATACAGAAGGTGCTGGCATGAATGTTAGGGTTTGAGAGTGCTCGAAAATAACCCCCAATTATACTGCTAGGTATGTGACCCAAATAATTTATGTCATACGCTCACACAAAACTGGTCCAAACATTAATAGCAGCATATTAATAATAGTCAAAAATTGGAAGCAACCCAAATGCCCATCAACTGATGAATAGATATAAAAGTATGGTATATCCACATGATGGAATATTATTTAGTTATAAAAAGAAACGAAGTCGATGCTCACTACAGCATGGGCAAGTCTTGAAAACATTAGGCTAAGTGAAAGAAACAGTCATAAGAAGCCACATGTTGCATGGCTCTATTTTAATGAAATAACCAGATTAGACAAATCTATAGAGACAGGAAGTAGGTTAATGGTTGCCAGCAGCTGGGCAAGGGAGGAATAGCAACGGGGTTTCTTTTTGGTGATAAAAAATATTCTTCAATTAGTGGTGATAGTTGCACAATCTGTGCATATATTTAAAGGCATTCAGTTGTTCACTTTAAAATGGTAAATTTTATTATTAATTTATTTTTAAAGGAAGGAGCAGATGAAAGCAGGAAAGCAGGCAGCAAGCAGGAAAGGAGAGAACAAGCATAAAATGGTAAATTATATAGCATGTGAATGATACATCAGTTTAAAAAATGAATGACAGGTATGAAACTACATGCTTTGCTGTATTCAGATATGTTAACTGTGAGATATGCCTGGGACCCCGCCGCCTGATGGTGCTTACTGGTGGTTGATCAGTAGCAAGTAGATGCCCTTGTGATTGCTTTTCTAGAAAGCACCTGGCTTGGCCTCTCCGGAGAGGTCACCTGCCTGCTTGTGAACTTCATGTTTCCCACTCTCCCAGTAACTCCCAGGCCTGGCAGATGCATTGCAGTCAGACATAGACATATGCAGACGGCATTAGGAACTCAGGACCTTGCTGTTTGCCAGATAAGGGAGAAAGTCAAGCCACCATCACTGAGCTTGCTGATCACTTAGCACATCTATTTTGCATAAAGCACTGACACAGAGCATAGGTGTCAAAAGATGGTCTGAGCTCCTGTCAGCCCACTGCAACTTTTATGTGAATGAGTTTTTCTGCTTAGGACTTTAGTTCCGTGGACTCTTCTATCTTACCTTTATTCTCAGCCACATGACCCTTGTCAACTCATGATATACGGAGCGTCCTATACATTTTGGAGGACATTTGTGTTCAAAACAAAACAAAACAAAACTGCAGTTATACCAAATACTTTGCTTTTTATACAACCATTTTAGCTTACAAAGTCTTGCTCTGTTGGTATCCCAAGGGGTTCTCATAATAGTTTTGAGTAAGAAGGTTGTTATTTTACTCCATCAAGAGGGAATCTGTGAAATAAACCAGTATCAGGTAAATGGGGATTATAACCCAGGTTGTCTGAGGTCATGTTTAGAATTGTTTCTACTCCATAGTGTGGCTACCTCTCTGCTGAAACCTAGATCTCAGAAACGTATGTTGATTGCTGTAGATTTTAAGTTTGTTATTAAGGTTTCTTAGATATTTTCCAAGTCAACTAAATGTATTTTAAAGCTTAATTTGAACTATTTTGTCAGGTTGGAATTTCAAGCAGATCTTATGTTGCTTAAGAGCAAATTCAAGCTGATTATATAATTATTATAGGGAATGCTCTTTTGAATAGTGAATATTCATTTTGTACAGAAATAGTAAAAAAAAAAAAGGCTTCTTTAACTAATGTGCACTTAGAGGACATTAACCTCAATCAGGAGCAGATAGCTACATCAGTTTTGAAACCGAAGTGCTCGAATTTATTTGGGCACCCTGGATACAGAGAATTGTTTTGGAAAATCTGAACTGCTGGGCCTTAATCCTGGGCAGGGAATGTTCTTATTTATAAAACCAAACCACCAACACAGATTGGAGCCTGTTTGACACATACAACATTGTATCCTTCCATGTTATGGTGATATGTTGAGACAAGAAATGGGGGTGGGGGCGGGGAGGAACACTATCTGTATAATTGGCTATTTAAAAAATAGCCAATAGCCTTGGCAAGTCAGGAAGCAGATAATTAAAATAAAGGTACATAGGTTTTGTCAAGTCATTAACTTAGTAGGAAAAAAACAGAAAAGGTGCTCTCAGATTTAAAAAATATTTTAATAACAAAACCATACAGAACAGGCAAAGTGGGGTAAGGGGAATTGGAAATTTAATTTTCTGTGTCTTTAATCCAAAGAATTCTTAGAGTTATTTTGAAAACCAAAAATTTTCAATTTAAAAATAGAAGTGAAGGAGTAAGAACAGATTGCTGTTTGGAGGAAAAAGTGAGAAATAAGAGAGAAATCACCAGGAAAGCTCTCTACAGTGAATACTTCGGCTAAGCTTCTCAAATAGCCTCTTGGAATGTAGACAAATGGGATGGTGAAGGCTTGAATTAAAAATGCTGATTCTTCACATATATCTTTTTAAAGGAAAGGTACAGTCAGAAATGAAGCAAACAGGCAGGCAGGCAGGAAGAGACAGGAGGAAGAAGCACTTTATTTTTATTTAGTTCACATTGATTGTTCCCCTGGACCTTGGTATGTACGTGGGACTCGTCCCAGGGTACTAGACCTTTAGGACACCGGGGAGCACCCATACATTCTTAACATAACTTTTAAAATTAGGAAAACTTGGAAGCCATTTATGGAAGCTGTGGACAAGTGTTTCAGAATATGGAACATCAATTTACATATACATTTTTTGTGGTTGGTTTCGGGGGATTCAAGGACTTAATAAAGTCCTACATTCTTTTTTAAAAATTTTATTGAGGTGAATTTGATTGAAAAAATACTAGCATATATGTGCAGGTCCATCATTCATTAAATATACTACAAGATACCATCCCCCCATCAAATTACCACTGCTATCCTTGGGACGCCACTATTACTAACCCCTGCCCATCCCCCTTCCCACTGGTAACCTCGGTTCTATTGTCAGTCTCCAAGGGTTGGTTTTTGCTTTGTCTTTTTCTTTGCTTTGTTTCATTATATTCCACATACCAGTGAGATCATTTGCTATTTTTCTTTCTCATTTTGGCTAATTTCACTTAGCATAATCCCCTCAAGTTCCATGCATGTTGCAAAAGGAAAGACTGTGTATTTTGGGACTGTGTAGTTTTCCATTGTGTATATGTACCACATCTTCTTTGCTCATTCATCTGATGATGGGCACTTAGGTAGTTTCCAATTTTTGGCTATTGTAAATAATGCTACAAAAAAATAGGGATGCATACATCTCTGCGAATTAATGTTTTGTTTCTTGTTTTTGGTAAATACCCAGAAGTGGGATGATCTAGCTGCTGACACACCCTTTTCCCCTTCCTGCAGAAGAGGTTTCCTTTACAAAATAAGATAAATCCCTCCCTACAACCACGCCAGTGATCGTGTCCCTGCCTCGTGTCCCCAAACATCACTCATCCTCCTAAATCTGCTCCTCCTCTAACAATGCTTTTACAGTGAGATAGAACTCTCTGCAAGGTGTCCTTGACTCCTTCTTCTCCAGTTACCAAATACAGTATATCGACATCCTAAACCTCTCAAATCTGTCATTAGATCTGTGTCCTCTATCACTACCGTCCCTAATTATTATCTGCCATCGACTGTGACAGTTTGACTGGTGTCCTCACCTCCACGCTCACTACTCTATTTCATTTACCACCTTGCAGCCTCCAAAATATCATTCCAAAATGATTTTAATGTCATTTCAATTTTATTGGAATCAAATGCAAACTCCTTAATATGGCTCTGAAGACCTCACAACATGCTTCTGTTTACCTAGTTTATTCTAGTTACTCTCCTTGTATGCTTTATATCAAACATCTGCAGACATTCCACACCCATTTCCTTTGCCTGGGAGAACCCACCCTCACTTCAGCATTTGATAAGGAACAGAACTGTAATTAATAGAATGATCGTTTCATCTCCTTTCCCATTAAGTACACGGCAGGCTCTCATGGATTGTAAAATCATGAGAATGAATATTCTTTTTAAAACTTTACATTCTACTTCCCCTAGAGTCAATATCATCTTGATTTTCTTCTTCCTCGTTTTATTATACAGTTTTTTCCTTTTACTCCTGTAATAGTTGCAGAATCTGCTGTTCTTTTAAGGAAAGCTGTAGGCAGGTAGGAAGGTGAGTAGGAAGGCAGGAAGAAAGAGGAGGAAGAAGCACTCTTCATCTCATTTAGTTTTTCATCTTGGCTGTTTCTTTGGGGACTGGGTCTTGAACTGGAGACTCTGGGTTATTTGTGGACTATGGCAATGGACTAAACCACTAGGCTACCAGGGTGTGTCTGTCCTGTTATCTATTTACCAAGCTCAGCTATTCTTTATTCTGTTACCTATCAGATCTAGGAATCTTCCAAGGATTCTATCAAAGAAAACTTCCATGAAGGTTATGTAATTTAAAATTTAAAAAAGCAGCTGGGAGGTGGCTTTTTTGAATTTGACTTTTTATTTATTCATTCATGGCTGAGTAATCTCATCTGCCTCATTTACTTTGTTAATAGGAATTTATTTTATTTCTTTTCTCATTCTCAGTATTAAGTGGTAGTGGAAATGCTTAAGTATTTTATTGAAAGAAGTCAATAAATAATATTGTGATAAAAATAGTTCAAAAGTCGATTACATACTTTGTTACATAATCTTAAAGTTCACAAAACATTGATAGAGGCACAATCTGGTGGCTCAAGTGCCAACCAGTGCCTGGGGTGCAGACCTTGTAAAGCCCAAGGTCCCTGGTTAATGACCAGGGAGGCCAGGAGGAACAAACAAAATGAATGAATAAATGAAATTTCTTCTTCCCCATTTTTCTTTCTGCCTGATTTCATTCCTATCTGCCTTCCTTCCTCTTTAAAAACAAAAAAGATCAGTAACATTGAATTGTGCAAGTTTATTAAAAACAGAAACCAAATGTAAAAAGACGGTCTGTCTTGGCGTGCCTTAGTGGGGTAGTAGTTATGACAATCACCTGTGAAGGAGTGCAGGCCGCATATCCTTAGGTTTGAGTACTGGGGCCAGGGGCAACAACCAGTGTGAACAACTAAATTAAAAATAAAATGCTTCTTTCTCCTCTCTCTTCTTGCCTGCCTCCCTACTTGACTTCATTCTTGCGTGTACCTTTCTTTCTTTTTTTTTAAAAGGCGATTTATCTCTACCTATATATCATTTCAGCTGCATAATCTCATCACCATGATCTCAACACATTTCTTCTGGTTTTTTTAATATGCCATTTAAAAAGTAATGTTATACTTACTGCTTACATAGTTCAAAATGGTTATATCATCAGAATCTAAAAATGTTTGATAAGATCCATTCTTTACACATGTTTACAGACGAATGTAGAAAGTTGCTCTAAGTGAGAACACTCAGGCCTTTAGGAGGGTTGCACTACTTTCTTGTCAGGACCTCCTCCTTCATCTCCGCGGTGGGGGTGCAGGGCTCCCTGACGGGTCCTCTGGGTGGTGGGCCCTCACCCCAAGTCTCCTCCAGCTGAGAACACTCCCAGCTCCTGGCTCCTGCCAGTCACCGGAGACAAGCTATGTGAGTCTAGAGACAAGAATATGACAGAGTGAACTGGTCCTAAGGGAGTGTCATGGTGTCCCGATCATCCTTTCCGTTCAAGCTGCGTTACAAACTGATGCTTAACACCCGACGTTTTTAATCTGCTCAGGCTGCAGAAAAAAGCATTTCTCAGTACAATAAGTAAGTTAAGGTCAGTCATTAAAATCCAATCATAATTGCTTGGAATTAAGTCAGCTTATTTCAGAACATTTGTTGCAGAGCTACGTTCCCTTTGTAAAGGAAATCACACACTGTGTCATGATCCTTTACAAATGCAGTAAAATCCTTCTCTCTGTCATGGCTTATTATTAAAGAATTAAAAAATGGTAATTACAATAATGTATAATTTATGAAAGCCCTATATTTGTACATAGGATTTAAACATACAAGCATTGTAGTATATTTATTGGAAAGAATAAAATTAGATCTCAAAACATGAATTGATTTGAAAGGATAGTTATAGCCTGGATACATGAAAAAGTAATTATAGCAATAAAGTCATAAGCTTATGTAACAATAAGACACTGAATTCTGAAATATTTTCTCTTTGTTATTCATGATTTTTTCACTAATTAAAAACTAGTGGGATTCATAACGCTGCGGAGTCGCCGGAGGTAGTGTGTGCGCACATGTGTGTGTGACCTGGCGGCGGCTTCAGCAGGGTGAAGTCCTGACCAGCGGATTCCAGCCTCTGCCCCCATACCCGGCCGTCTGGCTGCATCGTTCCGGCTGCACGGAGGGTGAGGACAGAGGACGTGGCCTGCAGGTCTGCGCAGAGGCTGCTGAGCCAGCTGCGGAGCCACGACTTCTTTGGTCTAATGCTTTCCTCCAAGAAGGCGCATCTAGAGCTGTCATCCTCATGTCTGGGGACCCTTCTGCCAGTCCCCACGACTGAAAGGTGGGACGTCTCTCCCAGGCAGCACGAGCCGGGGGA